>STHB01032680.1:0-10474 GCA_018908115.1 Anopheles rivulorum
ACGCTTCGCCGACCAGCGACACGGCTTCCACGCCGCGCGACAGCATCGCGCGCACTTGAGCCAGCGCCTGCGCGGGGTCGTAGTTCGAGCAGCCGAGGAACAGCGTGATGCCGTGCTCGGCCATGACCGTCTGCATGCCCGCGACCTGCGATGCGAACACCTGGTCGTCGAGCGTCGGAATGATCGCGCCGGTGATGTGCGTGCGCGTGGACGCGAGTGCGCGACCGGCCGCGTTCGGAATCCAGTTCAGTGTGCGCGCGGCGTCGCGTACGCGCTGCTGCACGTCGGCCGACACCTTGCCGGGGGCGTTGTACACGCGCGAGACGGTCGCGGTCGACACGCCGGCCAGTTTCGCGACATCGCCGAGCACTGAACGGCCGCTGCCGCGGCGTGCCCGCGACGCGCCACCGCGGGACGGGGGCGTGCTCATCGGCTGTCTCCCGGCGGGGTGGGCCTGCCGGCGGCGTGCGTGGCCAGTCGCGTCATTGTTTACCCTCGATTCATGGTGGTCCCGCTTGCATCCTCATTCGATCCTGTGAGAATGTAAGCGCTATCTTCTTGCTGCTTCGTATTATGTCAGACATGGATTTCACCCGCATCGCGAAATTTTCAGAGGCAACGGCCTGTCCGGTCATTTTGTCGGTCAAGAATGTAAGCGGTTACATTCGAGCATGAGCGCCACCCCTTCACCGCGTATCGCTGTCGTCGGCAGCGTCAACATCGACCTCGTCACGCGCGCGCCGCGCCTGCCGGTGCCGGGCGAAACGCTGCTCGGCACGGCCTTCCAGACCGTTCACGGCGGCAAGGGCGCGAACCAGGCGGTCGCGGCCGCACGCCTGGGTGCGTCGGTCGCGATGATCGGCTGCGTCGGCGACGACGCGTTCGGGGCACGCCTGCACGACGCGCTCGCGGCGGAGCGCATCGACGTGACGCACCTGTATCGGATCGGCGGTACGGCGACCGGCGTGGCGACGATCACGGTCGACGACGGCGGTGCGAACAGCATCGTCGTCGTGCCCGGTGCGAATGCGTGTCTCGACGCCGACCGGATCGACGCGGCGCGCGACGCGATCGCCGGGGCCGCGCTGCTCGTGTGCCAGCTCGAAGTGCCGGTCGCGACAGTCGCGCGCGCGATTGCCTGTGCCAGCGCGCACCGCACGCCGGTACTGCTCAACCCCGCACCCGCGCAGCCGCTGTTCGACGCGTTGCTGGCGCGGGTCGATTACCTCGTCGTCAACGAAACCGAAGCCGAGTCGCTGACCGGCATCGCCGTCGGCGACGACGCGTCGGCCGTGCGCGCCGCCGATGCGCTGTGCGCGAAGGGCGTCGGCAACGTGCTGGTCACGCTCGGCGCGCGCGGCGTCTGCTGGCGCGGCAGTGCAGGGAACGGCCGCCATCGCGCGATGGCGGTGGTGGCCGTCGATACGACCGCGGCCGGCGACACGTTCGTCGGCGGGTTCGCGGCCGCTCGCGCCGGCGGTGCATCGATGGACGACGCGATCGGCTTCGGCCAGCGTGCGGCTGCAATCAGCGTCACGCGCCACGGCGCGCAGACCTCGATCCCGACGCGCGACGAAGTGATCCGTCTGGATTCCTGAATTCTGCAGACGACGGAAAGGCCGGAACCGGCCGATACCAGTGACATGGAGACAACCGACATGAACGAACACCAACCTGTTCCGCCCGCACCGCCACGCATTCGGCGCGGACAACGCATCGCGCTCGCGCTGTTGATGGCGAGCGGGATCGTCAACTATCTCGATCGCGGCACGCTGGCCGTCGCGAGTTCGGCGATCCGCGGCGATCTCGGCCTGTCGCTCGCGCAGATGGGGCTGCTGCTGTCCGCGTTCTCGTGGAGCTATGCGCTGTGCCAGTTTCCCGTCGGCGGGCTCGTCGACCGCATCGGCCCGCGCCGGCTGCTCGGCATCGGGCTGATCGTCTGGTCGTTCGCGCAGGCGGCGGGCGGCATCGTGTCGACGTTCGGCTGGTTCATCGTCGCACGCATCGTGCTCGGCATCGGCGAGGCGCCGCAGTTCCCGTCGGCCGCGCGGGTGGTGAGCAACTGGTTTCCGCTGCGTGCGCGCGGCACGCCGACCGGCATTTTCAACGCGGCGTCGCCGCTCGGCACCGCGCTTGCGCCGCTGCTGCTGTCGATTCTCGTGGTGTCGCTCGACTGGCGCTGGGCGTTCATTGCGACCGGCGCACTCGGCCTCGTCGTCGCGGTCGTGTGGTTCGCGCTGTATCGCGATCCGGTGCGCGCGCAACTGTCCGCCGCCGAACGCAGCTATCTCGATGCCGACGCGCAAAGCGTCGTCGCGGCGCCGAAACTGACCTTCGCCGAATGGCGCAGCCTGTTCTCGCACGGCACGACCTGGGGGATGCTGATCGGCTTCTTCGGCTCCGTGTACCTGAACTGGGTCTACCTGACCTGGCTGCCCGGCTACCTGACGATGGAGCGGCACATGAGCCTGATCCGGACCGGATTCGCCGCGTCGGTGCCGTTCCTGTGCGGGTTCGTCGGCTCTCTGGTGGCCGGCTGGCTGTCGGACCTGGTCACGCGCCGCAGCCGGTCGCCGGTCGTGAGCCGGCGCAACGCGGTGGTGGTCGCGATGCTCGGGATGGTCGCCTTCACGATCCCGGCCGCGCTCGTGCAGAGCAACACGGTTGCGCTCGCCTGCATTTCGGTCGTGATCTTTCTCGCGAACGCCGCGTCGGCCTGCTCGTGGGCGCTCGCGACGGCGGCCGCGCCGCCGAGCCGTGTCGCGTCGCTCGGCGCGATCCAGAATTTCGGCGGCTTCATCGGCGGCGCGCTTGCGCCGATCCTGACAGGCATCATTGCGCAGAAGTGGTCGTTCGTGCCCGCGCTGCTGACGGCCGCGGCGCTCGCGTTCGCCGGTGCGATGGCCTACCTGCTGCTGGTGCGCAAGCCGATTCCCGAACACGCCGCGAACGCCGCGCCCGGACCGTTGCCGGCTTGAGCATGCAGCCCGCATCCGCATTCACTGAAGGAAGGAGAAACAGATGCAACACCCGCAGCAATCGAACGTGACCATCGAGGGGATCGTGCCGGTAATGCTGACGCCGTTCGACGACGCCGGCGCGATCGACTACGCCGGGCTCGAGCGGCTCATCGAATGGTATCTGGCGCATGGCTCGGATGCGTTGTTCGCGGTCGCGCAATCGAGCGAGATGCAGTTCCTGAGTCTGGCCGAACGCGCGGAACTCGCGCGCTTCGTGGTCGAGCGGGTGGCCGGCCGCGTGCCGGTCGTCGCGTCCGGCCACATCAGCGACGATCTCGACGCGCAGGTCGCCGAGCTGTGCGCGGCGGCCGAATCGGGCGCGCAAGGTGTCGTGCTCGTGACCAACCGGCTCGATCCGCAACGCAAGGGCAGCGCCGCGTTGCTCGACCATCTGCACCGGCTGCTCGCGCGACTGCCGTCGGATCTCCCGCTCGGCCTGTACGAGTGTCCGGCGCCTTACCGGCGGCTGCTGTCGGACGACGAACTGCGCGCGTGCATCGACACGGGCCGGTTCGTGATGCTCAAGGACGTGAGCTGCGACCTGGCGACGGTGAAGCGGCGTGTCGCGCTTGCAGCGGGATCGCCGCTGAAGATCCTGAACGCGAACGCGGCGATTGCGTGGGACGCGATGAAGGCCGGTTCCGCCGGTTTCAACGGCGTGTTCACGAACTTCCACCCGGATCTCTACCGGTGGCTGCGTACGCAGGGCGAATCGCATCCGGCGCTGGCCGATGAACTGTCGACGTTCCTGGTGGTGTCGGCCGTGTCGGAAGCGCTGGGCTACCCGGCGCTCGCGAAGCTTTACCACCAGCGGATCGGCACGTTTGGGTCGATCAAGTGCCGCGCGATCGACTACGACGTGCGTGAACGATTCTGGGCGCTCGATGCGGTGCTCGACAAGATCGTGGCTGGAACCGAACATTTCCGCCGGCGGATCGCTGAGGCATAATGCGCGTCGCGCGCCGCACGGGTGTCGCGGCGCGTGATCAGCATGGTGTGCATGCGGCCGCCCGTTGGTCGCAAGAAAAACCGGCTTCGCGCGATGCGTCGCGCATGCGACCCGATCGCCGCGATGCCCGATTGAGGCGATGGCGACGCCGCCTGCCGGCGCTGCGTCGTCGCGCCGCCCGGCTTTCATCTTCCGCCTCCCGACTCGGGCCGCCCGCGAGCGCGGCGCCGACGCTCGTCTACCCGTTTCGCCGCATCCGCCGGCCGCCCTGAGCAAGTTTCTGCGTCGCACGACAAAAGCGTACAAATCTGTGCAATCGCCCCTTCGCTTCCAGTAACGATTCGTAATATTATGCCGCGGAGTGATTTTTACCGATGAACCGCTGAATCCGCATTCGCCCCCCATGCAACACGTGACGACGACAAGCCAGCCACCGATCCTGGCGGCACCGGTTGATGCCATGCTGCACGCCGTGATCGACGAGGTCGTCCACCGGAGCGTGTCGGAGGCGACGACGCGCAGCGGCTACATGCGCTGTGCCGACTATGCGATCGTCGGCGCGCAGGTGCTGACGCTGCTGACCGGCAAGTCTTACCGGCCGTTCGCGGGCGGCGAAGTGATGGATTTTGGCGACGGCAACCTGTATGCGCTGTGCACGACGCGCGAGCGGCGCCGTACCGCACGGCATCTGTCGCAGCTGGCGCGGTATCACTGCTGGATCGAGGCGCGCCACGATGCCGCCGGCGGCCACACGCGCAAGGAGATCGTCGACTTCACGCTGCGCCACGACGAGACCGTCGCGGACCAGCTCGGGATGCCGTTCGCCCGGACCTACCAGGCCTATTTCTGGGGCTGGGAGGACGAGCACGCGGTCCCGGCCGAACTGCAGGATCACCCGGTATTCGCGAAGCAGGGCCCCGTGTGGCGCTGGGCCGAACGCGAATGCACGTCGCTGCTGCGCGCCTACGAGCGCGAGCGGCCGGGCTATTTCGGGCGTCAAGTGTCTCGCGCCATCGACCTGTTCGCCGATCGCGTCGAAGGTCTGGGCTGACGCACGCCCGTTTCAGCAAAGCGCACGCGGCCAGGCGGCCGCGACGACGCGAACCCGGCAAGCGCTTGTGCGCGGCCGGGCATGAACGCCTTCCTCTCCATGCAGACCGCCGCACGCGACGGCTCGAACCGTCGCGTGCGGCGGTCTGCCCGGCCGCTTACTTGTTCGACAGCGTGCCGCCGCTGTTCGCGCCGCCGAACAGCCGGGTCAGGTACTGCGTGTTGGAGTTCATCTTGGCCATCAGCGTGTTGAGCGACGTGAACTGCGCCTTATACTGATTGGTCAGTTGCGTGGCGTAGTCGGACAGATCCGACTGCTGTTGCGTCACGCGCTTCAGATCGGCGGTCAGCGCGTTCGTGCGCACGTCGATCATCCCGTCCTTCTTCGTGAAGTGCGTGATCTGGTCGGCCAGGCGCGTGCCGAGCCCGTTCTCCGGATTGAACAGGCGTGCGACGCCCGCCGGGTTCGCGGACAGCGCGCCGTCGAGCTTCGCGGCGTCGACGCTCAGCGTGCCGTCCTTCTCGAGCTTGATGCCGATCGACAGCAGGTTCACGTGCCCGTTGCCCTTCTCGGTGGTGGCGCCGGTATCGACACCGCGCGCGACGATCGACGCGAGCGAGTTGCGAATCGTGTTCAGTGTCGAATCGCCGATCAGCGCGCCCTGTGCACTCGCGCCTGCCGTGTAGCTCGACAGTGCGCCCATCGTCTTGACGGCCGTGTTGTACAGGTTCACGAAATTCGTGATGGTGGCTGCCTGCGACTTCGTGTCGGTGCTGACGGTCAGCGTCTGCGTATCGGTCGCGCTGACCGCGGCCGCCGACAGGTTCAGCGTCATGCCCGTCAGCACGCCCGACACCGCGTTGCTCGCGCTGGTCGACGCGATCCCGTTGATCGTGAATTTCGCGTCCTGTGCGACGGCGCTTTGCCGCCACGCGGCCGCGCTGTTCGCCGAATCGATCTTCGATGCGCCGCCGGACGTGTCGGGCGTCGACGTGACGCCGAGGCTCGACAGGCCGCTGTCGTTGGCCACGTTGCCGACCGCGACGCTGATCGCGTTCGCCGAGCCTGTCTTCGACGACGCGAGCACGAGGTGTGCGCCGTCGGTGCCGTTGATGACCGTCGCGCTGATCCCCGGGTTGCCCGACGCGGAGTTGATCGCCGCCGCGATGCCCGACAGCGTGTTGTTCGTGCTGCCGACCTCGACCTTGAACGACTGGCTGCCGAGCGACAGCGTCAGCGTGCCGGTGCCGAGCGCCTTGTTGCCGCTGAAGCCCGCCGAGGACAGCGCCTGTGCGGTCGCGATCTGCGTGACACCGATCGTGTAGGTGCCGGCGACTGCACCCGCGCCGGCCGTCGCGGTCAGGCCCTTGCCGCTCGCGACGGCGTTGAACGTCGACTGCAGCGCGCCGTTCTTCAGCGACGTCAGGCCTGCGTCGAGCGCGCTCAGCGCCGCCGACAGCGCGCCGAATGCGGAAATCCGCGTACTGCCGGTCGTTTGCGCGGCGGCAAGCGTCGCGACCCGGCCGGCCGTTTTCGCGTTCACCAGCGTCTTGACGAGCGAGCCGACATCCATCGCCGGATTGCCGGTCGAGCCGTTGATGATGGATTGCGCAGCCTGCTGCATCAGGCTGGTCGCGTTCGCGCTGCTATTGACGGGCGTGTTCGTTGCCATGGGTGACTCCGGTTGAAAGGCGATCCTGTGACGAACGGCTGCCGAGCCTGCCTGCGGCGATCCGCGCGGGCTCGTGGCGATTCGCCTGCATGCCGCTTCCCGCGCAACGGACACCGCGGTTCGCGGGGACTGTCGGGAAAACGTAAGAAGGAATCGGTGCGCTATCGTATATTTAAATCGGTATTAATTGGTAATTTTTTGTAATGATTCTTGTGAAAACCGTGACGAGGGGGAGGTGAGAGCGGGGTGTGGCGGAGGCATGCGATGTTTCAGCACAAGACCATGATTTTAATTGCATTTATTGAGGGATTTTCGGCGGCATTGAAAACTTTCTGAAAGCATGAATGTTTGATGACACGTTTTGCGTTCGTCGCGCTAAACATCAAGCGGATGAACGGTGTGGCAAGGGTGTCCGTTCTGGCGAATCTCGGGCGGTGAGCCTTGTCTGTCGGGCATCACGCCGCCACGTGCGACACCAGGCCGCATGCCTATGAGATGTTTTTCTTCGGCGCAGCGCATTTCCGGGCCATGTGTCGTCGCTCGAAACGGGATGCTTCGTCGATTGAAAAGCCGGCCAAGTAACCGGGACGAAGCGGGCGCCGGTGAATCGCACATTGAGCGCATGACTGAATAACGGACGGGATGCGCGGCACTGGACGGTGCGTGTCCATTCGAGCCGGCAATTTCGATTGAATCCCGTCAAGTCAAAGGTGCGGCGACGTTTCACGTTCCTGAAACAGGAGGGAAGGCGGTCTGGGCGGCCGTCAGGACGCCGCGTGACAAACCCGTTTCCTTTGATTGTCCACTGATTTGAGACAGCGAATCATGTTTCGGCGGATTGATGATTTTCGGTGAGACAGTAGACTGCATCCGTGCTTCGCCAGAACCGATCCGGAGCGCGCCGACAAGCGCGGCGCACCGGATGGATTCTTCGGCGGCGGGCCCGGTGGCTTGCCGTCCGATTGCGCGAGGAGTGGTCCGTTGCCGGACTGGCGCACCGATGCGGCGCGCAGCGGCACCGGATGCATCAAACCGTCAATTCAAGGGTGATTGCTATGCGTTACGTTTCGCTGGAGTCGAAGAAGGACGAGCTGCTGCTGGCGGCTCGCGTACTGATGATGATCCTGTTCGTGCTGTTCGGCTGGCAGAAGCTGAACGGCTTTTCGGGCACGGTCGCCTACATGGCGTCGACGGGGAACCCGGCGCCCGAGCTGGCGGCCGCGATCGCGGTGGCGGTCGAACTGGTGGGCGGCGTGCTGATCGCGATCGGCTTCTATACGCGTCCGCTCGCACTGGCGTTCGCCGCCTATACGCTCGCGACCGCGCTGATCGGCCATCGCTACTGGGCGCTGCAGGGGATGGAGCAGTACATGGCGATGATCAACTTCTACAAGAACGTGAGCATCATCGGCGGGCTGCTGTTGCTCGCGCTGAGCGGGCCGGGGCGGTATTCGGCCGACCGGAAGTAAGGCGACTGACGGTTCTGTCCGCGGTAACGGGCCCGGTGCGCGCAAGCGTGCCGGGCTTTGTTTTTGGGGGGGCGGGAAAGGCGGTGGCCGGTCGACACGATGTCGCCTGCGGGATCGGCGTCGTGCCCGATGTGTCGGCCGCCGGCAGTCGCAACCCGGCCCGCAGCGTGTCGACGCCGGCCGGGTTCGGCGCAAGCCCATGTGGCGAAGACCGGCGACGCGCTGCCGGCGTGCGCGTGGTCGGGCGGGCAGGGGGCGGCCGTGCGATGCGGCGCGCAACAGCGTCACGCGGCCGGCGAAATGGTCGTTCTCGAACGACGCAGTCCGGCGGGTTGGTGCGAGGTGGGCACGTCGGCGTCCAGGTGAACCCGTCCGTGAGTCCCGGCGCCCGCAATCCTGATGACGTGGTCTCGCAATTACCGGGACCGCCGGCCATTCCGCTTTTTCCGCTATCCTCGGCACGACTGCCGCAGGATCGCCCGACGCGATCCTGCGCCCCTCCATTCAACCCGCCTTGCCGCCCGTGCCCAATCCAGCCTCGTCGACCGACGTCCCCACCATCCTCCTGATCGGCGCCTCCGGCCTCCTCGGCCGCGCGGTTGCCGCAACCCTGGCTCGCGAATCGTCGCTGACGCTGCTGGCGACCCTTCGGAACCCGCAAAGCGCTGGCGCAAAACTGCTCGCGCTGCCACCGGAAAACATCGCCGAACTCGACGTCCTCGACCAGCCGTCCCTCGAACACCTCTTCGAAACCCGCAAGCCGGCGGCAGTCATCCTCTGCGCAGCCGAACGCCGCCCCGACGTCTGCGAACGCGATCCCGCCGCCGCGCGTGCGATCAACGTCACGGCCCCGGCCCGCATCGGCGCGCTCGCCGCGCGATACGGCGCATGGACGCTCGGCATTTCGACTGACTATGTCTTCGACGGCAAGGCGGCACCGTACAGCGAAGACGCCCCCCCGAATCCGCTGAACATCTACGGCCGTACCAAACTGGAAGGCGAGGCAGCCCTTCTCGCCGCATCGCCGCTGTCCTGCGTGTTGCGCCTGCCGTTGCTCTTCGGCCCGATTGCCGACTGGAGCGAATCGGCCGTCACGAGCCTGGTCCCGGCGATCGTCGCGTCCGCGCGGCCGGGCGCCGGCGCGGTCGGCATGGACGCATGGGCGATCCGCTACCCGACCTATACGCCCGACGTCGCGGAAGTCATCCGTGCGCTGACGCTGCGTCACCTCGCGGGTGAAACCGTGACGGGCATCCGTCATTGGTCGGGCGAGGAGCCGATGACGAAGCACGACATCGCGCAACGCATCGCGGCCGCGCTCGGCATCGACGCATCGCTCACGCCGATCGACCAGCCGACCGACGCGACACCGCGCCCGTACGATTGCCATCTGGACGCATCGCGCGTGCGTGCACTCGGGATCGATTACGCGACGCCGTTCGACACCGCGTTGCGCACCGTGCTGCGCGATGCGCCGCAGGCGCTGTAGGATCGGTCGGCCTGCGCGGTTCGCGCCACACCGCCGGACCCGGCTGACCCGTTCGCCCCGCATGCGGGGCGCGCGCACCGTACAGCCCCTCACCGCTTACCCAGGAGCCAGGCCATGCAACTGAAATGGCTCGAAGACTTCGTCGAACTTGCCCGCACGCGCAGCTTCACGCGTGCCGCCGAGAACCGCTTCGTCACGCACCCGGCGTTCGGCCGCCGCATCCGTTCGCTGGAGGAATGGGTCGGCGCGCGGCTGATCGCGCGCACGAAGCCGCTTGAACTGACGGCGGCCGGCACCGTCTTTCTCGACGCCGCGTCGAACGCGCTCGACATCCTGCACGGCGCGCGCACGCAACTGCAGGAAGCGTCGCCGGTGCTGGAGAACAACCTGCGGATCGCGACCGGCCGCACGCTGTCCGCTACCTTCTTCCCCGACTGGTACGACGAGACGGTTGCGCGCGCAGGCTTTTTCACGGCGACCGTGTCGACCGGCAGCGCGGAGGAAGCGATCCTGCAGCTCACGGCCGGCGAAGCCGACATGCTGATCGTCTATTCGAGCCCGCACACGCGGCTGCTGATCGATCGCGACCGCTTCGACTGGCTGTCCGTCGCGCGCGAGGTGCTGGTGCCCGTCAGTGCGCTGGATGCGCGCGGCAGCGCGCGCTACCGGCTGCCGGCCGGGCAGGCGCCGGTGCCGTGGCTCGCGTTCGCCCGCACGCTGACGTTGCGCGCGGTGCTCGCCCGCCATCTCGCCGAAATGCCGAACCGTCCGACGCTGCGGCCCGTATACCAGGCCGACTCCTACGAAGCGATCCTCGCGATGGC
>STHB01032689.1:0-10471 GCA_018908115.1 Anopheles rivulorum
GTTAAATTGGTTGCAGATTTATTTATGAGAGCGAACGATCCGATGCATAGCGGAGCTGAGAGCGGCTTACAACAATTGAATTTCTGCTGCATACTGCTAAACCTTGGCTAGTGTGTGCGTGTGTGTGTGTGTGGCTGTTTGTTGATTTCCGTACATGATTGTTTTGGTGCTGATAAGGTAGTATTACAATTTAAATGCAAGACTACTAGAAGGAGCTAGCTTTAGTGGTGTAGCATTTTAAGTGGCTGAGCGGTAACGATGTGTTTATTGCTGATTGGTTGATTTAATAACGATCATTGTGATGGTTTTGCGTTGGGACTCGAATTGTGTGCTGGAAAGACTGTTAACGGAATATTTTTAAAAAATGTTTACACAAAAAGCTTCATGCGAAGGTCTGGCTTTGCATGTTTATAAGTAATGTCCCTTAAACTGAGGTAATATTTCAAAAGATTGAATATTTACTTTCGATATAACATTAATTAACCACAGTAAAATAGTTTTCTTAAGAAATGCTTATGTTATGGAGGCGCCCAGTACTTGATCCAAGCCAGTTAACACTAGAACTACTGGAGCAGTCACTTTGACCTTTATGTTATCTTTTCGTTCAACTTTATTTATAGTATTCTTAATACAATTCTATTATATTTTGTGTATTTCTTTTGCATAAGAATTGTTTCTTATAATCTCAAAAGCATTTTCAATCATAAGCCAACACTTGGACAATTTTCATATAGGAACCATATGTAATAATTGCTTAAAACGCTTAAAAATTCTAATTTTTTAAAAATGGTTTAAAGAACTAAAAAAATATTTAAAATTAATTCAGTTGCAATATTTTATGTTTATATTTTAATACATTAATGACATAGACTAAATCAGTTTGAACATATTTATTTATTTATTTATTTTACAGATCATTTCATTAGTCCCAATCGTTAATCACAATCAGTTTAACATGTGTATTTCATCACGAATGATTAAAATATTATTTTTGACAAGTGTAGGGATTTTGGATTGGTCAGGGGCAATTCGCAAACAGCGTAACTGTCGTTTGTGATATTTCGCGGGGTTTTTGGTATGGAGTTCACGACGTACAATTTGCTACTGTTTATTAAACTGTCCCTTTGAGTTCATTTTTACAATCCATAGTTCATTTAGTTCATTTTCAGCTAATTCTACCATAGTTCATATGCCTGACATTTTGCGTTAAGTTTATAATGCTAGCTTGCAGTGTTGTCGATAGAAACATTCACAACACATAGTAATTCCTAAACATTATAATTCCAACAACAAGTAAATGAAAGATTGAACCATAAGCTTGACAGCTGGTTTGTAAATATATTTCTAAGCAAAAATACCATACCAATAAATATAAATTCCAGCAAGTTGTATAACTTATCTTCATACTAAACAAAAACAAAATCTGAATCGTGTTGCTTCATTTTAAAGTAAACATTTGTAAATTTGGCTCTCACACCTTTTAAAGTACAATTTAAGCAGTGTGCATGCGTACACTGATATACACTCCAAAAATAACCGATCCACAACGACGCGACCGTGATGGAGGAGACGCGTCCAACATTGCGCAAATAAAATGAAACAAAAGCCCGCCAGGGGGTTTTAATGATGGTACCATAATGAGACCGTACAGGTACGAATGGAAGCATAAAATAACATAAAATAATTCGATCGTTTTTCGGTGCGTCATCGAGTGGGCGACCGTGTTAACGGTGAGGGTGGCTGGCGGTTGCTAGGAGCCATATATCATAACTGCATTATGATCAGGTTCCCGCGCTGTACAGCACAGTACATGATTTTGCCCGACACTCGTCGACCGCGGGGCCTTTGCCTACGGGGCCCAATGCCAATTATGTGCCGCGGCATTGTATCTGGGTGAATAAATTGTTTTACCGCGCCAATGTCGGCATGATTGTAGGTTTCAATAGTCTGCCGCTTGCACAATCAGCCTTCCAATCAGCCAATACTCTTAGGATTGGCAATTTCCAACCGTTGGTAAAGATGAGTTGTCTTTTTTTTCCCCCTGTTTTCTAGCGTGTTGGGGATGGTTTGAAAATTTTGAAATAAATTGTAACAATTGCGACGGCACCGTGTGAGCAGGTGAGTGAGGGTGTGAGTACGAAACTTTAAATAATTCGTTTGTTTTTACTACCAACAGCTAAAGCATGTTTCACAATATGATGAAAAGAGGATAACTTAAAATAAAATAAAAAAGGGAAGAGAGAATAAAACGATTTATTTTGTACCATTTTTAAATGTTCACTGCTGCAAAAGGTTTTAAAGCAGAAAGCAACCAAAACTATCACGAAACGCTTACATTAATTGACAGACAAGATGTAATTGATTTTTTTAATGCCGTTTACGGTTCGCTTCGCTGCTCCCACAAGCAGCCTGTAGCTCATTTGCTCAAGTTTCCGTTCCGTTCGTGCACCATGGCGTGCCGGGAAGAACTTCCACTGCAAATAGTTTATTTATTATTCATTGTGCGTTGGGTGATAATTAAAATAATAAGAGGTATAAAAAGTGTAGATGAATTAATTATACCCATATCAACCGTGCCGTGGCAAACGGGACAAAACCTGTTGTTCGGGGCGTTCCGTGCCGGCATCTTCTAGCGGAGCGTTCTCGGACATGAATGAATGAGCAAATAAAAGAATCGCTTTTTATCAACCAGTCCCACCATGCATCGCATCCGCCGTATCAAACACACACACTCTTGCTTCCCTATTTTTTTGTTGTTGCTGCTAGTGACGCTAGTGGTTTCGTCCTCATTCAAATGTGTCTTAGCTCTTAGATTAGTCTCAAGTGGGGCGTTTCGAGAAGAGGCAAAAAGGCAGCTAGACCTGCCGGGCAAAGGCACCAGTTGATAGTCAATTAGTTTTTATGATATTTTTCAGAATTAAGTTTTACTGCCACTTGATTATATCGCTTCGGGGCGCTTCTTGGGCCTTTGCATGTGCAAACCCGGGGTTTTGGGCTACCGAGTTAGTTAGCTCGGAAGCTAACTAGTCGCTAATGGTAGAAGAAAAGGGGGTTTTTCTTCACCACCGGACCAACTTTTACCGCTAGTTGGGTTAAATCGTACCAAAGCATTTGATGATGGTAATGCGACAGAATATTAGCGAACATTGTCGCCTAGCTTTTCCTTCGTGCGTACCAAGGCAGCTGACAAAGCGTTCGAAAAGTTGTGCAAAGTGTTCGATGAAGGGTTTTCCCCAGCGCTGCACCGTGCGGGGCTAATAACTGTAAGGGCAAGTAGAGAAACAAAAAGAACGCGAGAATGTTTGAAGGAAAAGTGCCACTTTGGGAGACATTGTGGTACGCTCGATGGGGCAACCCACGGTTCTAATGGCGAAGGTAATCAAGAGTTTAGCGAATTTTATATGAGACGGTTAAGCAAGGGTTTCTATTAAACCGGGAGACCGGGACCGGTTTGAGCATTCTTTAGGAAGCTGTCGGTTGCAACAATTAGCCGGTGAATTAGTCCCCCCCCCCTCACAGAGTCAGTTCTTGAAAACAATTAGAAAAGAAAGTTCCATAGCCATAATTTGTTCCCTTTTTTTTCATGTCCTTTCGCATCATGTTTAATACCGTAGTTCGATAGAATAAATGTATACAAAGCAAGGTTAAATTTCCAAAGAAATAACGCAAAACTATTTAATGGTTCCCGGGAACATTAATCAACCAATGCAGCGAAACAATGTGATTGCTTTTCCTCGTTTGGTGACAACCAACATTGGTAAATCTGTTGCGGAACATCGAAAACCATCAATATCCTTTTCGATCATTTGTCTTAAACGGTTTTGTAGTTGCGATTGTCGCATCAAGGTGCATTCGCTGAGTGCATTTGCTTCATTGAAATTCATCTCCAGCGTTGCTATATTTCTCCAGCACTGCAAACGATTGATGGTAGTTACAATGGCAATGGAGCCAAACTAACTTGCAACTGATCACGATAAATATCCGCTTTTTTAGGGGATGTAACGAATTTTAGGGGATGTTAATGGGATGGTAGACTGCATAAGAAAAGGCTTATATTAATTTGTGTTTCTTTGTTTTTGTTGAGATAACTAAACTTTTCACATTTTGTTATTCTTTATTTCTCTCTCAACTTTTGCCTTATTCCGAATATATTTAGTGACAAATGTAGATAAAAGGAATAAAACCAAAATTGTTGAAATGTCCGAGCTAACGTCAGCGTTGTGGTGAGTAGAAGTAGAGAATTTAAATAATTATGGTTAGTATTTTTCATTATTTAAATTGCTAAACGAGTAAAGCTATATAAAAACCTTTAATTGCCAATTAAAATATTAAATTTCCTACCTTTTTGTTAATAAATCTCCTGCAATATTGATAATTTATTTAATCATTTCCCATGAACACGATCGCCCGTTTAACAGTTGTGACATTTATTGTACTATTGCTTGGTACTTTGAAGACTTTTTAAAACCGATGCATCTGTTTAAATTCGAAAATCGCAAGATACACATCCAAAGATCGAGCCCATCAATCATCACCGGTGTTTGATAGTTGACTTTTCGTGCTGATGAGTATGGAACGAGCAAGAGGTTCTCAGTTAAAGTGAAAAAAAAATCCCGTTTCCATCGGTAGCAAACAAGTGCAAATGCTGGTGAAAAGGTGCAAGCGCAGATGCAACTGGCATTGTTGCATAACGAGCATCTGGGCATGCGAAATGGTTCCGTTTCCGCCCCGACCGAAAAACCCGACACGACCGATTGCACCAACACACGCGGTGACGGTGTCGAGCAGTCGGGTGACGTCATTGGTGGCCCTTATCATTCGGCCACTCTCGTCGTCGGCGCCCGAACACGGTCGTACACACGTACGCGCGGCTCGTGCGCTAGTGTGTGCCAAGTGCAGCCAGTACGCCCGTTCCGTATGCCTACCGGCCAAAAAGGATGGGAAAAATGCCGCACTTTACGAAAGAAAAAATGGGGATTTTAATGGAATCTTAAGTCACTCCTCAATGATGTCGTAATCGGAGTATTTTTTCCGATAGAGATACTTTGTTGCAAAACAATTGGAAATTTCGTTGAACATTATTTGTATACTTAAACCATTATTGCTACATCAACATGTACAAAAATAATTGATTGGTAGCAAATTTGTTCCACTGAAATGCCTGGTTTGAAGCATTTTCCAGACCATTCCATTAAAAAGTTTCATATTGAATCCATTCCATCCATGGTAAAAATCTCCCATTAAATGCTTTTCTGCTTCAAACCACTTTTTGTAGCGCAGCATTTAAATCTCACCAACTCTTCGCCGTGTTACGTTACGGCAAACATTTCCCCAGCTTGAGCCGGTGTTGGTAGAAGGTGTTTACGTTCTATTTATATTTGGTGCTGCCATTATTGCAAAAGCAACGCTGCACATGCATTACTAGCCACGTAAAACACTTCGGAAAAAGTGCAACTACATCAAATTGCAATTTGGCCTCTCGCGCGCGCTCAAGTGACCAGTTGTTTTTGAACTTTTGTCGGCTGTAATGGGTTTTTCGGTAATTGAAGAGGTATGGTAAAATGTTGGCGTAAGAATGTTTTGATTTTCCGGGGCAAACAAAAAAACAAGCTGACGAACTGTGCATGTTGCTCTAAGTGAAGTTCGTTTTGAACTGAGGTACGTCGATGATTGAAAAAGGGAATATTATAATAGAATTATAAGTTAAGCTTTAAACAAAAGTTCCCATTGTGTCAAATTACTTAAAAAGAGGAAGCTTTTTAAGCAGCAAAAACAAAGAATGCGATCCACTTTAAAACTTATTACTGTTTTGAAAAGGAAATTTGGCCCTTCGACGGTGAGTGAGAAATTGTATATTGCAGGGAGGATGGATTATTTCATACATTCCCGTCCAGCATTAGTTGACAAAAGTGCATTTATCAAAAAAGGAGCGCTTTTTCCATACAGTTTAGCTTGGCATGAATCTGTTTGTTTGCGGCACAGCATAAGGAAGCGTAACCGTTTCGTTTTGCTACCATCCGTACCAGCCCGGGGACGGATGCTTCGTAGCTTAGCAACTTCGTTCCTTTATGCAAATAAATGCTTCCCGGCAAGATGCGGCAAGAAAATGGTTTGGCCCTGGCACCGGTACCGGACGGATGGATGGATGCAGGTAATGTTTGTGCAGAATCTTACCAGCCATGATGCCATGAAAAAAAAAAACACACACACAACCCCGGGAATAGGAGAACATTTCCATTTCCTGTGCCAGTTCGGTTCGGTTGGGTGGGGTTTCGGGCCAAAATTTGTTTATGTCACAATCATATTAATGACATTGTCATGTACCTTACCTTTGCCGGGACGACGGTGTGTGTTGCGCACTGTCAAGATAAAGACAGTGCCCAGTGCCACCGGTAGCACCGGTACCGGTGTACCGTGCGCTTGGGCGAGCGTTTTAATAGTATGAGCAATAAATTCTGCATTCTTACTTCTGACAGGCCGTTTCCGTTCGGCGCACTGTGTGTTTGAGTCGGATCTATTTCGGAAAGTATCTCATACGGTTGCCCCGTTGCCGAGGATACTTTTGCGTGGGTGGGTGGGTGTGGTATGGGGGAGAAGGTGATGGGGGAGGTATTTTTCGGGTGGTAAGCCTGCCAAGCATGAATGATTCTGTGGCACGGACACTTGGAATTGATATCCCTATCGAATGTCATCCGAATGATTGTGCAAAGTCACGCTTGGCAGACGCTGTAAAGGTTCGCCTTTCGGTTTGGGGGCCTAAACATTTCTCGCCTTATCAAACGCAGCCAAGTGTGCAAATTTCTTTATCGTGATAGCATAGTTTCCTTGGAACCGAACGTCTGTGCAAACGCTTTGTAGGAAAATTGTCAATTGGGCAGTGCGCGGCGCTGGAGGACTTTATTCGCTGTTAAAGCCGAAGTGTGTCCACCAGCTCGGGAGGGATACGATTCTAGCAGTTGGGCTTACTGAAAGCTTGAAATCTCTTATATTGGGTTTTATTTATGCAATATAAATGCAAGAAATCGTTCATTTTTACGTTAATGTTCTTATTTTTCCACTCAAGAACTAAAGAATCACGAAGGAATGTGTCATACGTTTGAATAATACACCAAAAAGGATAGCTTTGTGAGATTGAGGCAGACACTTTCAAAGGGGGCCACAAACAACAACAACAACAAAACAAACCCCGCCACGTTTGAATGTTTGCCGAATGGATATTAAGCCTTATCGCAAACAATAATTGTCACTCGGAGCTCGGAAAGATGGAAAGAAATTCATGAGTGAGTTGCGTTGCGAGCGTGCAGCACACCGTGCAGCAAACCCGCGCTTGTAGCGCTTGTTTTGAAGCAGAAATTGGTTATGAATACGTGTTATTGCTTGCTTTTTGCTGCGCTGCTGTTGCTGTTGTGGCCTACGAATGCCAAAAGCCTGCCGTATGGGTGTGCCGGAAACACGGAACGATACAATGAATAAAGCCCGATATCTTCGGGATATAAAAGACCTGGCATTGCCCAAAAGGCTTCTAATGGGGCTTGGGCAAGAATTGAAGGATGAGGTTTAGGGGTAAAAGTGTTGACAGAACAATTGATACCGGATGGCGAATGGAGAGGGCTTTTCTCTCTATCTCTCTCTCTCTCGATGTGTGTGATTGTGTGTTTTTCTTTCCTTTGCCTCAAAATTCCTATCGTCACATTTCTGTGTCGTTGGATTTGATGTTTGAGTGCTGATTGTATTTGCGATTGTGAGAACTTTGCATTGTGAAGTGGTTTTACAAGTTTCCCTTGTATGTTATGGCTCCACAAGAAGAAATAAGAAGAAGTAGAAGAAGAAGAAAGACACCCTTGTTAAAAAAAACAGGAAGCAAAAAGGAACACATTTTCCATCATATGGGAGGAATCATGAAAGAGACGAGAGAAGAAATAAAAAGCTTAACCAGGGAAGAAAGAAAGAAAGAGAACGAATCAAAGCAAGAATGAAAGAAAAAAAGCTGACACAAAACCAGGCACGAAACAGTTCTTTGAAATACGGAAGCCGTTTGTGAGCTGGCATGAAGGCTTTTCTTTTTTTTGGTGGCTACTTGCGAGTTTTTTGTATTTTTTGGCTGCGATCGTACCGTGTACCGCCAACTCTCCACCAAAGGAGCGAATCGTAAGAGGAAATCTTTGTTTGAAGTGCTATAAAAAGCAATTTATTGTGTGGTTGAGATGTGGGCAAACATTACCAGCCGGAGCAGTCATGGGGAGGGGTGGGATGGTCTTTTATTTTTCGCTGCCCAAGACATTTCTTTACATTTTTTTTGTGTTTGGTTGGGAGGAACGAATGTGCTGTGAATTGTTAGCGGCACGTTTCTGCATCCCATCCAGCCTGAATGATGACATTGTCGAGCGCTTTTATGCGCTCCGGGTTTTACCAGATGCGGTGAGATGTTGGCTACCAAATCACCACCACCGTTGACGGCGGTAACACCGGTGGTTGATGTGATTTTTAACAAATATTTGAATTTGGAAGTTGCTGCCTGGCATAATGTGCATTAAGTAGGTTGTAGGTGGTGATTTATATGTAGTGAAAAGCAGTTACATGGTACGAGAAAGAGCACTGAAAATGGTTAATGGAATGGCTCTTGGTTTATTCGATAAATATGACATACGGGCACAATACAACCATGGGAAATCATGGGAATACAATATACTAACGTTGTTTGACATAGTTGGCAAACTGGGAGATATATTAGACAATACTACACACGAAAACATGACACAAAAGATGTATCTGTTAACATTTATCAATTATTTTCATTTTATTACTTGAAAACCCAACATTAGATATGTTATCGAGAAAAGGGGAATCCAGAATACACTGAACACTGTAATTTATGAACCGTACACCACACTTCAAGGCTTGCTTTTCCTATGTGTTTTAAGATCATGTAGTTTAGTATATGTAGCTTTACTATTAGGAATTCCAGTTGGCACAGCAGTAGTTACTTCCATAAAATTTTAATAGAATTAGCTGGGCGAAGGATTTATAAGGTTTAGAACTAGCAGGCCAAGATCTCCGTAATTGTGGTCACATATAAAAAACTAGTCTCGACATTCTATACGAATACAATAAGTAACTGGTAGCTTTTTGATGTGAGACACAAGTACTCACGTGTATTATTTGATTGCTGATGTTAAGTTATTTTAAACTCTTTCATTAAAGTACAAGTGACAGAGTCACTAGTTTACTATTTTTGTGAAAACGTTACACTTTCAGTGTCCAGTTCCATTAAAGATGATTATGTCGGTGGACCAGACCATCAAGCGATACTAAGAGACTGGCCAGGTTGTTCAGAAGAAGAAACCGATCAAAAACTGGAGTCAAACCAGGTTTGATTTTTATTACACAATCAAAGTGTATCACTTCTACGATGTAATATTTCTTCATCCGTAATATTTGTGTAAAACCTATCTTATATTCTTTCCGGCTGTATAGTCATTACTATTATATGAAACTCCTAGACTTTTTTCACCAATATTGAAAAAAACCATTTTTGGTTTATACATGTTAGGCTTGAATTTTGTCTTTTGACTTTGTGCTATATTAAATAAATTAAAAATCTGGCACAGTAATATCATTGAAAGGCTTTTTGGAGTTTGTCTTGATTTGGTATGATAATGGATAGGTCGCCTAAGACTGTTCCAACAATTAAATTCACCAGAATTGGCTGGGTTGGTCATGTCATTAGATTTACACCAGTTGATCTAGTCCGTTAAGTTTTTTCAAGAATTCTTTTCAAGTCTTTCTCAAAACCTATGGAAAAAACCCTAGGCAGGCAAAAATTGAGGTGAGATGTGGCTTCAAACATCGGTTCAAGCAATATCTGTGGGTCATTTAAGTAAGTTTCTTTTAGCCAAATATGCAAAAAGTCATTATATTCAATGCTTTGGTATCCTGGTAACCATCTTGCTGCCGGTAGTTTTCGCCATAACTGCTGACACATTTCACTGTAACTATGAGTTCGTGGTACAACTCGTACGACACTTTGTCAACTATTTGTTCAAGTTTCTTCTCGTTACATCAATTGATTGAAGCAGATGGAAACTTGTTGGTGCCAAACATGATGTTAATCAAATAAAGCTTGTAACCCTTCATTTTTGCAAATATTGTAAGTAATAATATACATAAATGCTGTAGTATCATCGGACTTCCACCAGTACTATAGAATTTTGGATTTAAATTTCAATCCAACATTGCATTATTCTAATTCTTCTTGGCAGACCATTCCCTGTAAATGCAAGACCAGTCATCCAATGGAATTGTGTAGAACGTTCCCAGCACGGACAGACCGGTTCCATTGCACCATCCAGCGTAAAAACAATTTCCATCCGTACGCGAACGATAAAACAATGCCAAATTCCTCCATTCGATTGCATATTTCAACGATAATTGGTTCATTCTCCTGTTTCTCAAATTCAATTTGACAACCAAT
>STHB01032690.1:0-10470 GCA_018908115.1 Anopheles rivulorum
TTTTCGTCGTTGTCGTGTTTTAACCCTGTCTGCCAGCACCTCCTCTAGGACCACCCCTGCATAAATTGTGCGCTTTCGCTGGTGCTCGACCGGCAACAATGCAATGCAGCGAGTGCAGCTCGAAGCCCGATCGAAACGCGCGATCGCCAATAAGCCCTGACCCGAAGCGCTTCAGCCGCCAAGTCGCATTGTTCTTTGGGAGGGTAAAAAGAAAAGATTAATACTATCTTAATTGCAAACAAAATTCAACACAAAACATCGCTCCCAAAAAACAGCGAAAAACTGCTGCACCGAATCGCGATCACCATTCCATCGAAATGTTGGCTCATTTTTGACCGGCTTTTGCTCGTTTTTATTGTGCTTGGTTGCAGATAAAGTATCATACGACGTGCAGAAGGGATGCGTTTAAACTTGTGATACTTTTGTGTATTTTGTGGGTCCGGAATGCCTTCACAGGGTCACAGTTTTTTACTCGCTTCCACGCTAATCCATTGAATGGTGGATAGATCTTATTGTTTGGTAAAGAGATTTCATTTACCCAGAAACAATCTTGTTTGAGCAAACGTTGGTGATGGTTTCTTCCTTTTCAGAGAGAGCGCTAAAAACCAGATGCTATCTAAATTACCGAAAGCAATTGCAAACAAAAAATAAAGATCGTTCCAATATATCATCGTATCTGATCAGCTGGAAATGTGTTTTATTTTTCTTATTCGACGATAAAGTAGCTCGGGGTATGTTTGCAGTGCAGTTTCTGTTTACGAGCTGATTGAACAAGATAGTGCCTTGAAAGTGCAATGCTTTTTAATACCAATTGTGTATTTTTTGATTGTTTTTTTTTATTGAAATTCATTGAAGCTTCTTAAGAATATGGTACAGATAATCAATTCAATTGACTCTATTTTTCAATAACACAATTATATCAAAAAAACCTCAAAAAATGACCAAGTAAAGATCTAGACTAGCAAATGTCTTTAGAAAAACCTGTTAAATTACATCATGAATTCGATTCCAATGCAGAAATGTACTTAAGGAAGAAAGAAAATTTTATTGATTAAAGGATATTTTCATGATATAAATAATAAAATTATTCTCCACAACTTATATTAATGCCATTTCCATAAAATGTAGAAAAACATAAAAAATACCCTTTTTCTGTAAATAGTTATCTAGTTATGCTCTTTTATATTACAACTGGCTCTGTGCTAATACTCTGCCCTAATCACCAGAAATGGGAGAAATATCGATGAAAATGTAGATAAACGACAATTGGATATAATAGATGCTAATATACATAAAAACATGAGATACATGTCAACTCAAAGTTCTTAACGTATTTTCGATTTATTTAAAAAATATTATTCTGTTTTCATTATTAATTAAATTGAACCCAAAAGTAAACTCCTTTACAACATCCGTAGTATTTCAATATGTATTAAAACGTTAAATTTAGCTATCTACCTCTCTGGTTGAGGTTTTAATGTTTATTTTATTGAAACCCTTTGCAAGTATCTCATACTTTGTTTGATCAGATCAGTGTTGATCAGATTTTATTTAAGGTAATTGTAATCAAAAATCCAACCTCTATCGAAGACAAGAATCTATTTGCAATTTAGACAAGCTTTATGAAATGTCAATCAAATTGAATCAAACAGCAATGAAGCAAAGAAAAAGTTGTAAAATATAATGCTTCAATGCTTTCAGTATGCTAAGACAAGTATAAATTTAAATTCTGTTTGGAATGGTCCTGTCCTAACCGAAACCAATCCAACGAAACAGAAAAGCGAAAACCTTGACGGCCAGCAAGGTGCAAACAAATGCAATAGCAGCCATTCTCCAGCATTCATTCCTAGCGCACATTCCATCCCTGTTGGATGATGCCGTTAACAAAAAATCGACGCCTCAGCTCGTGATGCACAGCTCACGATTTCCTTTCGCCAGCGTACCAATGCCGACGCAAGTTACCGGTGGCGCAGGTATGCGCAACGAAATAACAACAACCAAAACAGCCGACCAGCCTCTTTCCCAAATAAATCGAAATCAATAAATGGTTGCACCCGGTAGGTGGAAGTTTTTCGGAAATTAAATAGTGCCACCGCCTAACCAGGCTGTGCAGTCAATAGAACACGCTTTACAGATAGCATGGGTGGCTGGCCCTTGGTACTGGAGTGCCGAACACTCCATTCCCATCGGTCCCGGCGGCCGATGCTGCCTTTGATGCCAATTGCAAAGGGTGAAATTGATTTGCTGCCGGATTGCCGCCTGCTCGATGGTCTTTGCGGCATTCGGTGAAAATATTCCCACCTCGCTTAGTTTTCTTTTTATTTTGACACACTCGAACCATATTCTCCATTGCCACAACAGTCTGCTGCGTATCGTGCTTCGCTACGCCGGCGGTCGAAAGGGAACACCCGAAAAAGTTGCAAGTCAACATCGGCGATTACCGTATGCACGAAGCTGCTTTCGGTGGTTGATGGGTCCATGATGATGATCACGATGATGCTGATGATGATGGTGATGATGATGATGGTGATGAAGTGGCTGACGTGTGAGTTCTCAAGGCGCACCAACCGTGTGCCGCGTTCTCGAGTGTGCCACACCGGGCCCCCGGAACCGGTGGTCCCGGTAGCGAAACATATGCCGACCGTAAAATTCTATGGGAAATCGTTTAGCTACCGGTATTAGCGGTTAATTTAATTCCCATCCAATGCCGAGCCCCGAAGCATCCAGCTCACGGTGCGTGCGTGTGTTCTACAGGGCATGATTGCAGTTCGGGCAGAGGAGCAGAGGAACGGGCAGGGTGTGCATGTGCATGGATGGGTATCCGGGTGCAGGCACCTCATTGAAGCGTGAAGGGGTAGACATCGCCGATCGCGCCGGACGTGCATTCAATGCTCGAGCAGATGACATGCTAATTCGGTGGAAACGCCATAAGGAAAGCCAAAAAGTGCGTTCTCGTACACAGCACATGCAAGTGCCAGCAACGGAACAAGAATAAATTCAAATCAGATCTATTGTTTGATAAATTAGGTAGAAAGACTTAAACATTTGGAAAACATGACATCTTTTCTTGGATCTTGAGAGCTTGTGGAGAAATATGCAATCAGAATATCGAAAAATCGACGTTATGAGTACTTAAGGAACGGTAATTGAATTATTGAACCAAAAAGTACAGAACATATTGAGTTCCAGTTGGGATGAATTGGAAAATATTGAGTTCTTTTAATTAGTAAAACATCAAAATAAAATATAAAATATAACTTTTACATTACATATACAGAGTTTTTGAGCTCAAATGGTAAATTTAGTGAATAGTGTGACTTTTTGAAATTGTTTTTTGAAATGTGTTTGAATAATTAAAGAATTTTTAAAATCATCTACAAAGGAAATTGGAAAGATGTTATAAAAACTAAAATATAATAATAAATAAAATTTGAAACAGGCGTAGTATATAAAAGCAATGGTTTTTGGTGAGCTTTAACATATATTTCAAGCTCAACAGGCAAACAAGACTTCAATTGTTTTGTATAAAAATGTTCAACTTGACTAAAAAAAATTAAGACACTTTGCATTTTCCTTAAACCTGGACAATGGACAGAACTCTACCTCTAACTTAATACAATCCAGTTTGAGTTGAAAACAATCCACAAATGGCTAAAACTCAATTTTTTTTAGCTAATTAAAACTTTTTCAAGTTTATATAAAGTGGTTTCTAACCAGTAAAAATAGAAAAATTTCACATGCTTTGCTGCACATTCCACATCAAATTGAAAAAAGTCAAGAAATAAAAAAAAAGAAATTAAGCCTATTATACTCCACCTCTGTTATATAAAATTATCAAATATTCCAAGAGCTCTTTGTTGATGTAATCGTACCAAAAACCGCACCTAAATTAAAATAATATATTTTTGTCTACTTTCAAACCACAGACTTTGTGTTAGTTTCATGCTGGGAAAATGGTTCATTTCCTTTCCTTGCACAAACTCTCTCGTTCTTACCTGCATCTGCATAAACATATCCTTGAACGTAATAACAGCAAACCCTGCCTCAGGTTCGATCGGCATTTTCGCTTATGGGTATATAAACCAGTTACCAGTTTTATGGAGTTTATACCCTTCGACCAGTTTTATACCCTTCGTCCCTTTTCAGGGTGGCTAGGGAAAAGAATGTTATTTTTAAATTAAAAATCAATTTCGGCAAAATTTCTTCCTGTAGTAAGTGACCTCCAGCAGTGCTGATGCGGGATCCCTTTTATCATAGCTAACCTTCAACCTTTAGGCGTATTGTAAATTATCAGTTAATAATTATTGCCGCTGGTGAAGGTTGTAAAGCAATTAAAACTAAAACTTTGCTCAATGTTTGCACAAGTAAAAACTGATAATTATTTTAGCATTTACTTTTGTTGTTGTTTCAATTCAATTTCCAATGCTATTAATCTTGAAGCAACAACGAAAGAACTCTTTCGCTGTAACGATATGATCAACCGGGAAGAAAGCGAACCACTATACTTAAAGCTCTTATTTATTTGACTCATTTATCGCCATAATACGCTTCCCATAGCCCCCCCCCCCCCCCCCCCCCCCCCCCAATTGATGGATGCTAGATGATCTTTCTTACTTGTTTTTGTTTGCGTTTCTTCTTCCACTTCTTTTTGTTGTTTTTCATTCCCACCCAAACAAGCGCCCCTCGTCTCGGACCTGTACGAATCGGACACCAATCAATCATATTCTGCTGGAACGGCAGTTATGTTTCCCATAAAGAAAAAATGGTTGATTACAAAAACCAATAACTCAGCGATACGCTTACGATCGCGCGAATGGGATTTGCCCGGTCACGCTCGATCCGATCTTTCCGAGCCGCTCTGTCGCTCGCTTCTCTCGGGCGGTTCGTCGTTCGCGTTACTGCCGTACGGTGATGTCTGATCTCGCTAGCGCATCTCGGGCAGATAATTACAAAGTGTATCACATCTTCATCTCGGTTTTTACTGGCCGAGCGCGCAGCAAAGCTCTGCATGTGAAATGAACACAACACCGAACAACGGACACCGTACCGAAATGGTTCTGCCGTACCCATGGGCATGACCTGGTACGAAATCGTAACCATAACTTGACCGAATGGAAGGGTAACCATTCTAAAGAGGAAAAAAATCACCAAACATCAAAATAAAGATCTCAGTTCGGGCGCTCTCCTTGTTCGATAGCGTCGTTTGTTCTCAGTCTTTGTATCGGGCGTTTGCTAGCTGCACGGGTCTGCGATTCATCCGATCTGGAGGCGCCCCAGTCCCGACCCAGT
This sequence comes from Anopheles rivulorum, assembly GCA_018908115.1. Classification (NCBI taxonomy): domain Eukaryota; kingdom Metazoa; phylum Arthropoda; class Insecta; order Diptera; family Culicidae; genus Anopheles; species Anopheles rivulorum. The sequence goes on from STHB01032690.1 coordinate 5,290, forward strand.
GATAATTGGTTCGTAACGGTCATCAGATATTTTTGATGTTTTAATTAACGGAAAAATCTCCCGCTCTCGAAAATCGACTCCCGGGCTGAGCCATGCCTTCATTGATCCCTTCACTAAATTTGTTGGCTTAGTCTGGACCGTCGACGCCGTAGCGAGTCCGGCCGGGGGAATCGAGAGTACCCCGAGAACCTGCCTACACGGCCCGAAAGCGAACCACCCATGACATGAACGATGAACGTTTTGCACCGTAGCGAATGTGCCCCTTGTCGTAGTTAGAAGCTGGAATCGAAAACCAGCCGTGCCCGTGCATTTGGTTAGTTCGATCCGAGGCGATAGTTGGGTCGGTGCCCGTTTATGGCCATCGCTCATCGACAGCCAGCAAAAGCCGAATCCACTTAATCTTAATAATTAAGAGGAAACACAGAGCCCACTGGTACTAGATCTGGTTGGAAGGCGCTCGATGTAGCTCGAATGAAGTGCCTAAACCCGCAGACACCCGGGCACAGATTAAGCTTTCTGGAGAAGGAAGGAATTTGCTACGCCGGGTAGATATGTTTGCTTGGCCCAAAACCGAGTTGCCTGTGTGACTTGGGAGTGGGGTTTGTTTTTATTAAAGTGATCCATGATTTATGGAAAGTTTTCATAGTTGCCTTAAAAGCTTAATTGAATAAATATTTTATCGCCGATTTGGCTGGTGATACGCGAACTGCTGCTGCTCCAGCTCTGGGCTACCGGTCCAATTCGAATGCATCCAATGCAAATGGTGCTACAGTGGAAAAGGGAGGAATCAGCGACACTGGGAAGCATAATTAGTACCGAAATATCGTATGCCAAAGTGTGCGAGTGCGTGGCAGAAAATTAACAAACAGTGCGCTTAATTAAGATACGGATGATTTATTCACACTCCATAGTGCTTTCCAGTCTGCTCTTTGGGAGTTTGGAGCTTTTGGGGTAGTTGTCGTGAGAGCCTTTTTTGTGGAAATGTGAATAGCATATGTTTGGAGTTCCGGAAGCCCGATCCTAGTTTGAAACATTAATTATTATTAAAAGCTTTTATGACTTGATTAACCATAAGTTAAACATATTAATTAGTGGAATAAATTGAAGACGAGTTGCAATTAAATTCGTTTAACTTACAAAGTCGACAAGTTTATAAATTTAATTCATTAAAAAGGGAATTGTTCTACAACGTGTTTCATTAGTGCAACATCTTTCGATATAATTTTGCTGCAGCTGAGCAAACAGCAACGACATTTCCAAGAGCTCTCTGGAATGCATTCTTGTCCTTCCAAGAATTGGTCAAATTGTGAGACAAACATGCAAATCGCTAGAAACGCAATTTCAGCGCTCACTTCACCCAGAAATTGCATTAGAAACACATTGCAAAATCTGGAACGGTAGTGCGCACCGTCGAATGGCGCTGAATGTTTGATGAATGAATCCTGCCGATCAATTCCAATGCATTCCGCTGCCAATAATGGTGTGATTATTTTGCATCGTACGTGCGCATCATGTTTACCCCAAAAGCTCCCTCAAACCTTGCTCCCCCCCCCCTACTCCCTTATTTTCACCTCTTGGAAAGGTCACGCCGGCAGGACATCGGATCGGATTCAATTTCAATGGCACGCATTCGATCGGATGCTGTGCGCGTGGCATGCGTTTTGCGCTAGCGCCTATAATGTCCCGGTAATTATGTTAAAAGGATAATTCGCTTATGGAAATTAGAAATTAATTAACACATCTAGCCGGGACCCTGGGCAAAACTGGAGCAGTCATACGGTCCACCCCATCCCCACTCAAACCATGCCCACATGGGCCACACCTTTGCACCCCTGCAGCGCGTTCGGCCGTGCATTCGCCGGGACGGTCTGCATAATGGCGCTATTTATCCGATCGATTGGCAGACTAATTCGCTATATGACGAAAGATTACCGCCACCGGAAGTCAATCAACGGCGTCGAGCAAAGCCAATTCCGGACGGGTACATTATTGATGCGTACGGACAGGGTTTTCGGTTTCGTCTTTCGTCAGCCGTTTCGGTGCCGTCGGTCGGCTTCGGCTAAATGCGAGACAACACAGCGGGACGGTTCGGTCAATATTTGCCAACCAGTGCACCTTAAAGATGGCAAACATTTGGGACGGCTTGGGAAGGTAAAGCTTCTCAAGCATTCGCATCGTTTGCGTCCTATTCCTATTGGCGGCACGATGGTGGATGGTCAGTGGCGCCTGACGTCTAGACAGATATTAAAGATGTGGTCCTTTTACGAGTTGCGCCCTTTGCATTGGAAGTGTAAGTTGGCATTGGATATTAGTTACTAATATTGAAGAAACAATATAAGATCACCTCCTTTAGGCAGTTATACAATTAATTTCGTTACCTTTGTGCTGCTTACCAAGCCGTAGCACCCTCAGCAACGTCAAAGCATCCCGACTGAAATAAATCACATTTGTCACGGTGTCGTTAGATCATAAGCAACGAATAACATTCATGGCTTAAATATCATTTGACATACTGTTGTTGTAGCGTTACGCAAAAAATAAAAAACCACGCACCAAAGAAAGCGTTGACATGAACCGCATCATGATCATCATCATCACCACCAGCCACCCAACACACAATAGCTTATGCAACTGTGTGCTAGTAAGGCAGCGCAAAAGATCTGTTCAAACAAACGCCCGAAACCGATCCGGAGAGAAGAACTCGCATTTCACCTAATGCGCGACGGGATTTCCCTTTCACCCTGGTTTATTTTCCTTAATGGACTGGTGTCCCGTTCAACACAACCACCCAGCGTTACATTTACGTACGTACGAAATTGACTAAATTTCATTTGATTTCACCGGTTGGCGGCTCACGAGATTTGGCCAATTTCTATTTTGCGATCCCGCTGCACCGCTTCGCCTGCGTTTTATGAAGACAAATGCACAAAACAAACGTGTGCCAAGCTGGTAGCAGTACAAAATGGGAGTGAAAAGCCACTGTAGCCCCATTGGAAAAACCCCCAAAACCGTGCACCCGAAACTAATGCAGCCGGACGAATTTAGGGCTAGGCGAATGGAGGCGATTCAAATTAACCTCACTTCCCGGTACACAGTGTTCGATGACAAATGAGCCATCGAGGGTATGTTGCGTTTCGGAGTGGGAAGTGAGATACTTGTGCTGGCCAAACGGAGGAGGTTGTATTATAAAACGCGCCTCCGACAGCATCAAAGGCATCAGTTTAGTTTGTGCTTTCCAGTGAACCAGGAATACCGCTTGGAAAGATGAAGGTAACATTTTGGCCAGATCTCGTAGAATATTTGGGCGAAACAGGTTAAGAACAACGTTTCCTATACTTTCTTCGTTTGCAGTTCTTCTACATTGTTCCCTTCGCAGTGGCGTTGACCTGTGCGACCGCAGCTACTGACTCCGGTGCAGTTAAGGTCGTGGGCAAACGCAGCACTTGGGGACAGTTCTTCCCGATGCATCCGCAGCTTACCGCCAGGGCGGACGGTCACGCTGGATTTGGTGCTCTGGGAGGTCTTCAGGAGGGCGGTAAGAACGAGCATGGTCACGCCACGACGCAAGGATTAGGTCATTACGAGTCCAACAATGAGGATTACCATAGCTGGAAGCCATTGGAAGCCTTTGGTCACTATGGTCAGCTGGGAGACGAACACAAGTTCGGCGAACAGTTCCACCATGGAGGCGATCACCACAGCGTGGAGTCGGATGGCAAGCATAGCTTCGGCACACATCACACTGGTGGCGAAGGAGGACATCACGGGTTTGGTGATTCGCACGGATTCGAAGGAGGCCATGGATTCGATGGACATCACAGTTTTGGAGGACATCAAGAGCTAGCAGGACATGAAGGTTTCGGAGGACATGGTGATCTAGGAGGACATGGTAGTCACGGAGGTCATGGTGGACTGGGAGGTCACGGAGGACATGGTGGACTGGGAGGTCACGGAAGTCACGGTGCTCTGGGAAGTCACGGAAGTCACGGAGATCTGGGAGGACACGGCAGTTTCGGAGGACATGGCGATCTTGGTGGACATGGAAGCCACGGTGATCTGGGTGGGCATGGCGATTTCGGAGGACACGGCGAACTCGGAGGACACGCTGCCCAGGGAGGCCACGAATCATTTGGCGATCATGAATCGTTCGGTGGTCACGATAACTCTGGAGGACATGGTGATTTTGGAACACATCAGGCTTTCACCCACGGCGATCATCATGGATTTGGAGGACATGAAGGCTACTCGTTCGGTGGCGATCATCACGGTTTCGGTGGACATGATGATCATTCGCATGGACATCACGGACATCACGGTGGAGAAAAGGAACATCCCATCAAGGAACTTCACCTGGACGCGGAGTACGAGCACGGCGATGACCATAAGGAGCACAAGGAGCACAAGGAACCGAAAATCAAGTACATCACCGTCACGGAACGTGTGCCGGTACCGTACAAGGTGACCGTTGAGAAGAAGGTACTCGTCCCGATCAAGGTGCCGTACACCGTACATTCGGAGAAGGTGGTACCGATCGTGGTGGAGAAGAAGTTCCCGGTCGTCGTCGAGAAGCACGAAATTATCCATGTGGATAAACCGTACGAGGTGAAGATCCCGCACAAGGTCGAGGTGCATAAGAAGGAGATCGTGAAGGTGGAGAAACCGGTGCCGGTGAAAATCGAAAAGCCCGTCCCGTACAAGGTAGAAAAGCCATACATCGTGCACAAGCACGTGCCGGTTAAGGTGTGGGTGAATGTTAAGAAAGAGCACCATGATTAGGCTCCTGTTGAGTAGTAGGCTGCTTGGCTGTTTTGTTCGTCCAACATGCAACACTGTTATAGAATAGGGCTAACCTTACTTGTTACAGCTTACAACGTGAGCTGCTTGTTACTGTTTTTAGTGTGACTTTTTTTAGTATCAACTATAGAATCTTGTTAAAATTGACTGAAAACCATAAACACAAACAATTATAGAAAAATGTTCTACCGTAATCCTTTCGTTTTTTGAATCATTGTTGTGAATTGATTTATTGCTTAAAATCTCTTCAACTGCTTTTTCTGTTTAATAATTTCATTTAAAATTTTTCACTAATTAATGTTTGTTTTTCGAAACTCAAGACATTTGTCATCATCTCAGCAAGCGTCGTGACACATTCAAAAAGGTTCCCAATACCCTTAATATTCC
>STHB01032691.1:0-10468 GCA_018908115.1 Anopheles rivulorum
CGGTGAAGGAGTTTGTTTGCAGGCCAATAAAATCTTTCACCAGCAATTGGAAGATTCGTCGGCCGTTAGCGGTGGCCCGGCTTAGTTTATGCCTCTGCGTGTGGCACGACCCGCCTTGGGACGTGGACGGGTGGACCAGCCTGCGCGGCATTGGTACCCCAACCGGAGCCGTATGCTAATTAATGTTGCATAAATTAAGATGCGACCATCGCGATAAGTAATTACACTTTTGTACTCTCGACAGCACACCGACCACGCAATCCTTAACCAGGTAGGTGTACTGCCAACTGTGCCAACACGAACACGGTGGCCCGTGCCGTTTGGGCATCCTGTGCACCCGATACAAACGTCAATCAGCTTTTGCAAGCAAAATTGGGAATGCTTTACGTGAGGATACGCTCAAAAGCATCGAAATTCCTGCGGCCAAAACGATTGCCAGAATTGTTTCCATCTTCTCTGTGGAACACGATTGTGGGTCGATCGTTTGCCAGAACGCGATGACACACAGGATCGGCCGTATTTTTTGTTATCTGTTTTTATTTATCCCGCACGCTCTTATTATTTATTGCGCAACGTGTGTTACAACATTTGCCAGTCCCGGCTTACTGGTCCGCTGGGAGACGTTGGGAGGAGTTTTTGCAACTCAAAGTGCACACGCCTGTCTACACCTTTTTTTGTTGTTGTTGTTGTTGCTCCTGGATGGTTTGGTTTGAAATGTAAGATCCCGGGTCCGCGTGGTCCTGCCGAAACAGCCTGCAGCGCTGCTACTGCTGCTGCTGCTGGTTTTATGGCTGGTTTCTTCTGTGTTTTTACGCTTCATTTTGTGAACCAGGGCACAAAAGGGCCCCGCAAGCCAAGTTTTGCCACAGCCAAACGTGTGGCAAAAATGGTACCCGTCGGCCGGAAGGACACGGAAACGTTATTCCCACATTCGCCCCACATGTGTGTGTGTGTGGATGAAAGAGAGAGAGCGAGAGACAGGGATAGTGGAAAGATGAAAACATAACGACAAAACGAAACCATGACCAAAACGACATTCTGTGGATGATGGCAAAAGATGAGCCCACTGGGCGTAGGTGATAAAATGACAACAGCAACACAAAAAAAAAAAAGGAGAGAACTCCCTCCCTTTAGCAGATGCTTTGGTGGCGATGGTAGAGGGTGGACCGCAAGCGTCTGTTTTATGTTGGGCACGGTGACAGACCGTACTGGGTTGGCCCGTTTTACGCAGCATCGTTCCATATGGGCTGGGTGTTTTGGGTGGCTCGATTACACGGAGGGATTTATTTGTGCGCTGAAGTTATAATGTTGTCGCGCGGAAAGCAACTTCCACGTGTTTCACGACACGTGTGTGTCTGCGCGTTCCGTTTACTGTTACTCATAATCCTTGGTGCAAAGTTTTTGGTTCCGCCTTGCTGCCTGACCATGCTTTATGCGGTGCTGGGCGAGCGATGTGTGGTGGAGAGTTGTTAAGCTGGTGATAAGGCACACATACTTCCTTCATAAACAGTGTCCAATTAGCTCGTTGTCTAGCGTAAGTGCAGTGTGGGTTTGCTGGTTGTTTTTTAGTGGGTTTGGTGGGCAGATGGGTTGCTTTTATTTAACTATTATTCGGGCCATGCGGTAGTACGGTGGAATGTTAGTAGATGTAACACATGTTAGTAATAAATACCATTATTAGCTTTTTTGTTTGCTTTTTTTTCTCTCATTTTGTATTGTGAGTCCAATACTGCTACGCACGCTTCTCATGTTCTCATGAAGTCACGTGTTATGGTAAAGATCTGAAAAAATGCTTTAAGTAGTATCTAAGATTCCTTATCAAAGTTTAAAAAAAATATTGTTAGCTTAAGTTGGAATATTTAAGCAATTGGGATCCAAAATTTTACATATTTTTCCCACACTTATTTGTTCATGTTGTTTGGTACTGTTTCAGCTAGTTTGAAACATATTGTGAATGATTAGTTTAATAGCATTATTAAAAACAAGAACCTACCTACAAGTTATGATAAAATATTAAAAATCAAATTATTTCAAATACTCCTGCATGTCAGGAGCTCCCAGACCTCCTAACCAACTTGTCAAATAAAAATATTAAGCAAATGGTTTAAGATTCATTCAAACTATTTGTTTTCCGTTACAACTTTCAATTTTATCATACGCATCGTAAAAACATAAAAAAATGTGTGTCCTGTAGTTAAATTGTTTGGAGTATCCTGAGTTGACCTGCTAAAACCATATGTTAACATACGCGCAAAAATATGAGAAAATAGAACATCTATGTTGTTATTTATTATAACGTTGTAGAAAATCAATATCCTTTATATCATCTAAACTTTTCCAAATCTCCTATTCTTAAAAAAGCTAGGCGTCTGATAGTTATATTACGGACTGTAAATTCGATTCGTTCAATTCTCGTAGCTTTTCATCGGCAACTAACTTCGTTCTCTCATAATGCTCTGATGGTTGACAATTTTCCTTCTGTTTCATATCGTTTTGCAAATGGTTTACTTTCCTTTCGCAGCAAATGTTTCCTAAATATAAACACCTGCAAAATGTGCCTCCAACGGTTGCGGAGCGTGTTTAACACTTCCTTAAAGGAAACATTCTTAATTACTGAGAAGCATATTTGCTAAGCACTGAGCTTGTTGTTCGTTTACTTCCCATTCGCTAAACAAATCCACTCCCGATTTGATTTGGCGGGTGCCCTCTTGTTTTACCTTTGTGGGCAGCCTCAGCGCAAGCCAGCGGCCACATAAATCACTCCCTCATTCATAGCGGCGCACGAAATAAAGTCTAATTTATTTATGGTTTTGCCTTTTCTTCATTAAGGTTGGGTGGTAAAAAATCACTCAACCGTACGCACGGGCCGGTGTGACCGGGGCCGGCAAAATCAAGACGTTGGCCACAGTTAGTGACCGCGCTGGTGCTGGTGGCAGTGACAAAAGCTGTACGAAAGTTTCGACCGCTCGCTTCTAGCCACTCCCGCCACCCACCAAACTCCACCTAAAGTGGACGCCAGTTAATGCTTCCATCGCGTACTTGTGCCTGGCGTTCTTGTACAGCGTATTATGAATGTTTATCCTTCCCCAGGTGCCTTCGGTATGGAAGGACGTCTTGAAGGAAAAGGTAAGCGAAGGACACAACGCCACCGAGCGCGAGCTAGTTTGCAGTGGAGTGAAACATAAATCCTGTAATAATCCTATTGCAGATATACCCCACGCTCTCCGGCTGCTGAATGGGCGCATTAGAAAGGTGCACCGAGGTGAACTTTTTTTTTTTTTTATTGTGATGGGAAGCGAACTTTTCAACGCCGAACCATCTTAAGCCGGTGGCGAACATTGGGCTGAGATGGGATAAAGTGTAAAAGGTGAAGTGTCGAGTGATGCTACACAGCGGCACAGATCGAGATTTCCAACTCTTAGGAAAGTCATTTGCAATCGAGACAAAACTAACTAACTTCTGCTGCCGGTGTGATCCAGGCGCAAGAAAACTTGGTGCGCCAATGACGAACGCAAACGAGCGCCGTGAACAAAAGTGAAATTGTTTCAAAGTGCTTTTGCGCTTGCATTTCAGCAAAATCGGAATAAATATTTCAAAACGTCAAAAAGTTACCCTCCCAATGTTCGTCGGCCCCGAGCCCCGAGTTCGTCTTGTTAGTGAGCCGAAGAAACAAAGCTGGTTCGCCTTTTTGCGGAACATTCGTTCCTTTAGTGCTAGTGCTTTAGTTGTGTGTGTGTGAGCTGAGTCACTCACTAGCGTACAGCAGATGGCATTCAGTTTTGCAAACTATGCAAAAGCAGCAGTTCTTCCACCCAGGGAGGTGAGGGGTTTGTTATTTTGGGAGGTTGGTGTGGGATTCGTTTCGAAAAGGGCGTAAGAATCCACCAAAATCCCACTTCCCGGTGTGGCGAATTGTGTCTATTGTGTGTTTCGCTCTCGGTGCGCTGCTTAATTCGACGGAAACAGTGAGCCTTTTCGCTGCCGAAAAGAACGAACAGACACACACACATACACACATCACCCTTAAGGTCTTGTTGCAAACGCCAGACACGTACCCTTGTCAAACAACTCCATCCCTCGTAGCAGCACACTCGAACGGCAATGACAACAATCCCGACCGTCCCGAACTTGAAATTGATTTGCCCAAGAACACAGCGAGATTGCCGTCATGGTGGGCGAAATCTCGTACCCCCGAAAAGCAACTGACTGTATATGCACAACAATGATACTGCCAATGTGTACGAGCGTGTATGCGGTTTTGCAAATGCACAGGGTTTGCCAGAGAAAAGAGACCTACGCAAACATAATTAAGAGGAGCCATAGTCCGTAACCGAACAAATCACTTTTCCTTCCTTGGGCTTTGGGCAAACGCTGGACTTTCGTCTACGGGGTGCGGCTTTTTCGCAAGCTCGCGCGAGCTAAGGGACGTGTATCTTACGTACAGGCACAAGGTCGCTCTGCCTGCCGTGACGGCAACGAAGGACAACTGTGCCGTACCGAACGGAGTTGCCGTTGACTAGATAAATAGAAACAGGCCGCTGCCGATGCTCTTCTTATGCTTACGCAAACTTTGTGCGCACACGACCGTCCGACCGATGTCTTGCGATGTGGTGAAGTGCTGCTTTTCCCATTGAAAAAGACGTAAGATTCGGTGTGGAATCGTGGGAGGGACTCTCGCTTCTTGGGGTTCTCACTAACGGAAGGAGCTTTTAACACTCTTATTTCTCTCTTCCGCATTGAAACAATGGGGTCCGTTCCCACGGAACCGTCTTGACTGTTGGGAGGTTATTCTGAATGGTGGTGGCCATTGGAAGGGTTTTGGTTGATGGCAAGCTGGAGGACTGCTAGTGCGGCACCCATACGCGCTGGCAGGCTGGCCTTCCTTTGGCCGGCCAGCATTAGCCGGGAGCGCTCGAATGCACGGGGTTTTTGGCAAACAATGGCAAACGAAACGGTGATTTATTATGCAGTCTGCAATTAACATGTTAAGAGAATTAGGATATATTATTCATCTGCCGGCTATTTTCTTTGTGTCCTTGCCGTGTTTTCGGTACAGCGTTACCGTGCTGCTGTGTGCTGTCGCTGACGCAAAACTGAGCGCAAGACGTCAGCGCGTGTTCTGTCTGTCGATTCGGTAACCACTTAGCTTGCCGGAAGCTGGTGGAACCGTACGCCACCTCAATAAAAGGAAGGAAACGGCAGTACCGGCAGTAGTGAATCCGCAGCGTCTTTTCAGCCTGACGGGTTTAAGATGATAAATGAGTAATGGCTCTCGGCAGGAGTGGGTCTCCTGTTCCCCCACGGCACTTAAAGGCTACGCTGCAAAGTCAATCGATATTGGATATTGGGTGTGGATAGTGCAGTGCGGGCAGTGTCATTGTGCAGTCGCGGCCCGTGCAGCTGGCTAAGAATTACGCTACGCTAGTAAGCTAACCACCAAAGTGGCGCCATGATTGATCATCTCGATCGTCGCTTCGCCGTCAGCGAATAAGGCTGTCTGCGTGGATATGACAGGAAATACATCATCACATACACCTGTCATTTTAAGGAGAATTTAGTGGCAGTTGGGGATTTTGGAGGTGGGACGGTACGTTTGGGGTATTTGATCATTTGGAATTACTTCCCAGGAAATCGTCGTTCGCTGATGACAGTTCAACGTAATGTAAAATGACACTAGCATATCGGTAGAAGTAGAGCTCTTGAGACATTCTGAATGCCTTTTATCGGAAAACATTTCTTTAAGCTCCATGTCTGTTCAGTATTCTTTACATGATTTTCACGAATTTATTTCTCGTGAAGACGCTTTTAGTAAATTTACTGATATGATAAAGTTAAAGACATGTTAAAAGGAATAAAACTCCTGGAAGTATATAATAGACGATGAAGGGAAATTTTTAACTCGTATTGACGACATCGATAGAAGGAAATAAAGATTTTCTGAATCCTTTTAAATGGATATACATATCAAAATGTCGTTAACGATCAAAACCATGATGTGTCTTTAATGGTAATACAGTTTGATATTTGTTCGTCAATAATGATTGCTATTCAGGAGAAACATTTATCGTAAATAAATGATAAATTCTTTTCCAACTTTGATGTCGTATCGATTGTACGAGTACCTTTTTTCAGATTGAAAGACTTTGTTTGAGGGAGTTTAGAAATGGAGATAGTTCAAATCTCTAATATTCATCTGAATAAATCGTTCTTCGATCATCATAATCACAGCCACCGCCACCGTAACGCGATTATGACAGTTTAAATGACTGTTTTGAGTTAAATGTTCATAATGAACTTACATCACAAAATAGTGTAAAAGGCTATGTAAACGTTTAATGTGCACTGTAGAATGCATTTAAAGATATACCATCTCATAATTAAGTGCTTTCACCATTGCGTTTGAATTATTATTATTGTTAAATTATTACCATTACTGGTAATAAGTTACAGTTATTTAAGTTATAATCCGCAACAAAGTTGCTGCATTTTAATGCAGCTTAAAAACACATTTAGAAGCATCCAGAAACTAAGCTTGTTTAGAACTTTGGCGCGATAAAACTTGCCATTTAAGCGAATGAAAACCAAAAAAATTGCGACAGGAAAATTGAACTCATCCTTCAGGCTGAAAGCGAACAGAGCGGTCTGCTTAACCATCGTGCACATTCCTGTCGGCACGTAAATTGCACACCACCCCAGTCATAATTTTCCCGTCCGCTTCGGTCCGCACAGTCTAGCGCGTGGGTGTAAAATCGCGGGCGTTTGTTTACAAACACAAACAATCCCGATTGCACGTAACCAACCTGTTCGGGGTCTTTGCGCGTGATGGGTGGATGGGTGGAAACTTCCCGACAGCGATCGGGAAAATGGAAGTACGATCTGCTGCAGTGTAATAAAGTTTTCACTTCACTTCAAACCACCGTACCTCGGCGTTGTGTGCGTACACGGGCACAATGATTCCCGGTACGTGTACGCGATGCACTGGGGTATGAAAATTAATCCCTAATTGTATACAAACACAGCCGGGACCGGTGACCCTGGGCCCGAGTATCACACCAGCCAGTGTGTCAGCACCGTCTGCTGCACTCTACCAAACGGCTGCATCGGGTGGTTCAGTGTAACCACACCCGACCGGGTAGGACACCCGTGTGGTGTGCCCAAACTGGTGTTGGAATTTAAATTAGAAGTAACCGTACGCTTCAAGTGCTTTTTAGAGAGAACACAAAAAAAAGCACCGAATGCCCCTGTAAAACTCAAGCAGGGAAAGTGTGTAAGCCTTTTTGACTTCCGGCTGCGTACGGGAGCCGAACAAGTGAAAATGCTGGCTGCGGTTACCAAATTATCTTCACATCGTCGAAAGCGTAACCACGGCACAACTACAGGGGGGACGATCATGCAGTTGGCTGCCCGGCTTTGAAGTCAAACTACTCTATTTGACAGCTCATTAGCGTACGCTCTGTGCCACCGGTAAGCAGCAGGAGAGCAAAAACAAAACGAAGGAGCATATGTGCATTTCGGTTTTGGGAATGTGTAAGGGAAGCAGGAAGGAAAGAAAACACACGCAAATGAGTCCCGGACGGACGTGGGTACGTAAAAATAAAGCCAATAGTTGAAGTGCATCGAAAACTATGGCGTTGTTTGCTCATTCTGCTGCCCTGTTAGCTTCCTGCTTGCACTGTCCATGTATTAAGTAGAAAGAAGCAGTGAAAAAAAACACCCAAAACGCTCGTGCAAGATCAAACAAACGCGTTTGTAGAACAACTACAACCCCGTGAACATGTTGGGGTGGGTGTAGAAAGTGCAGCAAAAAAAAACCCCCTCCAACCAACCAACCCACCTCTGGCTGAGCAACTGATGGTCTCGAAAAAAAAAAATAACTTCCCCGAACAAGGAACGGTGAAAAGTCCAAATCAAACAGAAACACAGAGATTGTACAGCAACAGCGATGGATATGTCAGAGATCGTCCCTTTTGATGTACACAAGAAAGCAGACGATGGAGACAACGGTTTTGCTGTTGGTTAAAAGTTACTTCAAATTGTTACTCACATCAGTCGTGATAGTTGGCAGCAGCACGCTTGGAGGCATCAATGAGCGAAACTCTTGTTCGGTTTCGTACGTTGACCGTACGTTGTCCAAATGTGCATTACAATGTTGATTGACGTACGGTTGGGCGGAACATTGTAATTTAAAATTTTCGGTAAGCAAAAGCAGAGAAAATGAGATGTTTTTCCTTAAACATAGTTTCCCCACAGCCGCTGGCACATCTGGGAGGAAAAACCACAAAGAAATGGTAATGAAAATTAATTTTCACAAAAAACCAGCCGGAAACGAGCGAGGAAACTTATTTCCCCAGCAAGCGGATGTGTGCCAGTGTGCCAGGGGATGAGAAAAGTGCCTGCAAGTACAAGTAACAAAAGCAAAAGGAAATGAACTCTCAGCTGCGTCCATTGTTGCTACGATGGGGCTGCTGTTCCACACTGTTGAGTTTAACCTGCCCGAGCAACATATGCGGACGGCCTCACATGCCTGCAGTGGAATGGAATTCCAACATTTTGCCTACATTTTATTAGTGTTGCTGCCTTGTACTCAGACTCAGATGGTAAGTATTTGTTTGTTTTGTTTTCAAAACGAGTTTTATTACCGTATCGCCAGACCTATATTTCACCTTTCAGCTATTGGAACGCTTGCAATGGCACACTGGAGGATGGATTTTTTTGTTGGATGAAATTTAAAGACGCAAGCGCGTAAGAAAGTGTATAAAATATTTAAAATAAAACCTTCCGCACATTTGTCGAATGTACCCTTTTTGGTAGCGGGAGTCCACGGAGAGCGTCCGAAAAAAAAAAGGAAAAACACACAACTCCCGTGATATATCTGCCGGTGTAAGATCAAACATTTTTCACCGTAAATAACTTTCACGGCCCAACCTCGGCTTCTCGGTGCCGGTGCGGACTGGTCCCATTGTTGTGCCATAGTTCTTGGCGTTTCTTGTTTGCTAGTCGCCGTCGTTATGCTTGACTTTTTTTTTTGTTTTCGCTCGCAAAACGATTTAGTCACCTTTCAGCGAGTCAGACATTGTGCATCGTTGGCCAGCTTTGGCAGCTCTCGAGCGCACGAGTGGCGGCGTTTGCTGTATGCCACGCGCAAAAACCTGGCTTTGTGCGGGCGCGTTATCGCGAAGTCCACGAATGGTACCGAGGTCGGTCCTCAAAGACATGTGACAAGGCAAAACGTGGTATGGGCTGAGATCGGGTACGGCCAATCCTTACACCGACTGGCGGCAGTACAAACTTCAACCTGTACCGAAAGGAACAAAACTCAAAAAAAAAAAAAAAAAGGCAAAGTCGGAAGCTTCCTGAAAACAAGCAGCTAAATGTCAGGCCAGCGTACCAGGCTGTGGCGGCTTGATTTATGTACACGTGCGCGCACCTTGCGTACCGGTGTGACGAGCATGAGCTGCCATGCCTTTTATCGCATTGCAATACTTTGTCGGTGATTTCGTCCGGGGGGGCGAGGGGGGGGGAGTGGAGAGAACTTTTACAAAGCTGGACCAGGTAATGGTAACCGGCGTACGGCATTACTTCTGCCCGTGAGCCTTCGAGTTTGTGTGTATTCGTACCACGACGTCGGTTGGTTGGCGGATGCGCGGGAGTAAATCACGCGAACATTTCTTGCTTCAACTTCCACTTCATGCCGGGTTGCTGGGTGTCTCAGCCCACAGCAGAACAGGGCCGTGTCGTTCACCGCCCGTATGTCATAACGAATTAAACAAAGCGTCAAAATGTCCAATTCGTTGCTTTTTTCTTTGCTCGATCTTTTTTTTTGATATGTGAGCCACGTTCCGCTTGTTTGGGTAATATTGCCTCGCCTAATTGGCAAAAACTGAGTTCTCGAGAAACTCATTCGCACCGCACACGCAAACACTTCACATCGAGCAGTGATTGTAGCCTGAATTATTGATAAATGGCTCGTAATTATAATCATTTTCAACGTCCTCGGTAAGAACCTCCCCCATTTAAAGGTTGCTCCTTCCGAACCGAAAACCGATTCCATGGCTGAGCATGCATTCCCGGTCTCCTAATAACTCCATTGCGAACCGCAACGGAATCGAATGCCGTCGGGGCACGGGCTTATCTTCCCTGGTGCTGCTGCCTGGTGCAATAATGTACGCCTCGTAATGGCTTCATGTGGGGCTGGATTCTCACGCCCACCCTTAAACACTTCCAGCTAGGGGCTAGGTCGGTTGGCTATCCCACGTGCTGGCCGGGATGTCTGTGGGTTAGATTCCTAATACCGATGCCCAGTGATTGACCGGTTGTGGGTACGGCCGGATCCCGGGCAGGCGTTCGGGAGTGCCGGTGGATGGTTGGCACCGATAACCGGGCTATTAAAATTGTTATTAGTGGCTGGTCACGGATGAAGCTGCACGACGCCACGGGACGCGCACGCCTGCTTTCGTGGGAGGAGAAG
>STHB01032692.1:0-10467 GCA_018908115.1 Anopheles rivulorum
TGTTCCTATATTTGATTTCATCTATCATAATCTGCTACTACTGTCCAAGCGTATGCAGGAAGAAAACCGGAAGATAAAGTTACTTGTCTCAACCTAAGTTATCTACTCAATCCCTTTTTTTCTTTATCTCTCTGAGCAAACTTTGGTAAAGCTGTGCCATCCACGCATTCCATTGTTAAATGTCTTGTTTTCGAACAAGTAGTTCCATTAAGTAGTTTAAATAAGAAGTACTAATTATTGCTATGATGTACCACTTCCTAATTGTGCTGCTATCGTGATTCGATTCTACTGGTGCTACTCGCAATCGCGTGTGTCAAAAGCATCGTTAGCGTAGAAAACATGTCTAGGGCTATCGCTACCGATAACATTAGCAGCGTTAGATCAAATGTGGTGGCGGTGATGTTGATGGAACAAAGTCAAACGCTCTCGGTGGCACTAGCGACCTCTCGCTGCACCTGGTAGAACACCCATTCCTCCATAAATGATGGCACAAATGCCGAACTCTTTGTGTACTTAACCTTTGGCGTTAGCTTTGCGAGCTGATCCTCGTACATTTGAAGTGATTCCGGGCAGCTGACACCATTACCCTGTGGCGAATAAGAATTCGAATCGACATTTCAATCAAACAGAACACATTTTTATCGGTTACATAAATACATGGTTACATCGGTTACTACTTACGTGAGTCATAAACTTTCCGTCCGGTTTAAGTACCTGGAACGACGATTCCAAGATCAAGCGTATAAAATCCCAAATTTCTCCGGTCGGTGTGTCGGAGATCGGTATGTCAGTCAAATCACCAAACACGTAATCAAATTTACGCTCCTCCTTAATGTACTTCTTCAGGTACACCATACAATCTCCGACTATAATTTCATAATTGTCGTCCGTGCGCTTCTCCAGCACATCTCCACAGATCGAGTTCATGTATTTGTTGCATGCCTGCATGACTATTTCGTCGATCTCGAGCATTACGACAAATTTGGGACCTTCCTTTAGCAGCTCGTAAAGCAAAGCACCATCGCCGCCACCCAAAATGCATATCTCCTTTCCAGCATAATTTTCGGCACCTCGGCACATCAACGTTTCGGTATAGATAAGATCCGCTTCGGCAATATCTGTACAAAAAAAAATAATGCAAATAATATTATCACGTAAAGTCCTTTCAGTTATAGGTCCATTAAACGAATTGTTCGCGTTTTATCTATCACGTGTTACCGTAGATCGCCATATGCATACGTACTTTGCAACTCATCCAACACCAACATATTGCCGAGGCTTCTCGAGTGAACGATTTGTATCTTCTGGAATTCGGAACGCTTGTCGAACAGCACACGGTCGATGTCGTACTCGATGACACGCTCGTCTGTGAACGAAAATCAGTCCAGAAACATTAGCAAACTGTGCGCAAAATAGAGAGAGAATTGTTTAAAGCATAGCCAAATTAACCATGCAATTTCAATTACCAATTTTTAACCGAACATTTGATCAAGCGTTGCAGCTTTTTAAGAAATTGTTATTTTATTTACGATAAAATTGTGCTAAACTGTTAATTGCTTGGTTATTTTAGCGCTTTTTGTAGGACTATTGCGAAGCAAAAGCATACTTTTATAAAACTAGACACACAAATAGATACAAAATATGCAATTCAAAGTAAGCCATAATGTTGAAAATTATCAAAACATAGAAAGATATAAATATGAGAACAATGTTTATGATTTATAGTATATGTTTTCTTCTTTACCATTTACTATTTGTAATAGAAAATTTTATTTTTAAACGTATTACATTTATTTACTCATTTTCTTAAGTACGTTAAATGTCTGTTTAATTGACAAAAAAAGGTTCATTTTTTTATTAGTTCCGAATTTGCTATTTCGGATTAGCTTAGGTCACGACATAGACTAAAAATGATACAAAACAAATATTTACATGTAATAGGAGACAACTGATTGTGTGACAAAAATATTGTACATAGTAAACCTATTTCTAACTAAAGCGTTAGCAAACTAAAATGTTAAGCAATACAACAACCATTACGAAGAAAGGGAATTAAACATTCACACCATCCATAAAACAAACGTTTGCATTGGGAAAGCGCATAGTAAATGGTAATTAGGCAGACAACAACAAGTGGCGTACTCTTATCGCATTAAGATTTGCTATTATTTCGATGATCGCATGTCTTACCTGCGGTCGGGAAATAACGGGTTAAGGGACCCCGTTGGAGCGGTGGTAGCGATTGGCCATGGTTGAGTTTTAGTTTTTGCACCAAATTGTTCTCGAGCTCGCGTATTTGCTTCAATGGAGAATTTTTGGTGTGGTAGGAGCATGATGATGATGTCGGGGTGGTGGTGGTGGTGGTGAAGCATGATATTGATGATGGATGCATGTATGTTGTATTTTTTTATGCATTTCGTCCAATCATATCCGGTTTCGAGTAGCAAAACCAAACAAAATTAGAAAATGGAAAAAAATCAAAAGAAAAGGAAAGAACAAAATACATAAAACACGTTAGTTGATCAAGGAATGATCGATTTCTAAAATAAACTGTTAGAAAATTTGATCTGGTGGAACGCTTTAATTATTACAAAATCACAGTTGGATAAACGCGATCGAGCCATTATTACACCAATGAAGAAACAAGAGAAGAAAATAACATTATCAAGGAGCTGCAGATGGAAGCCCTACATAAAACATGTTTAATATCTTTTGAATTGAATGAACTGTCCTTACTCAACTGTTTTATTCACATTATGTGTCACGCGGTAGTAAAATATGATGCAAATTCGATTCGTTTTGCTAGCTGAAAAATTGTTGCAACTATTCCTTTACATTTTTCAACTATCTTCAAAATACCAAATATATAATCCAGTGCAAGGATTTTCGAATAATTCGTACCATAAATTAGGTCCTCGAGAACAAAACATTTAATGAGTACGACATAATGAAACGAAACCAAAAGACATACATGTTTAACATTAGTTCGAGTATGACGTATTGCGATAGATTTCTATAATGCTTTGATCTTAAAAAGAAAACATTAATGATGCTCCAAACGGGGTTCCCGGGAATGGTAAGAATGAATGTATCGTGAAATGTGTAGCTCGCCTAATTCTAGCTAATATTCAATAGATCAATAGAAAGCATTCGACTGTGATAGGTATAAAAAAAAACACAAAATTAAATTCGAAATAGAACATTTTAACGAATTAATCAATTGAAGGTACAACGAAAGACGGAACAGAGCGAAGATTCCATTGAAAAGAAATACAAATCTATTAGAACAAATTGGGAAACCAAATCATATTCTGAGCTATAAAACGGAATCCAAACAAGGCAACTGATAGCATCATAAACGGGGAAAAATCATACACACATGACAAACACAGTGGTGAAAGTAGGTATAGAAACTTTGTTGCATTAGCTAGTAGTAACGAGAAGGAGAGACAAGTATTGGGGAAACCAAACAGGTATGTGCCGTGGTTCAGTGGTTCATAATAATAATAATAATAAGTAGTAGTAAAATCGAGTAAATGCAAGCTATGGCTGACCTGAGCTTGTTAGGTAAACGTCAACGCTACTGCCCCGTTTTATCGGTGGAAGATGCTTGGAGCGTATTGCCTCCAGCCTGATGCGCAAACCATTTTCTAGCATTTTCATATTCTACGGAAAGACAAATCAACCGTTTACGAGCAAAACCAAAACAAAAACCATATGTGCGAATTGATGTGCAGTAAAATAGTGTGCATCGGGTATTAGAAAAACAGAAACAATAAATGCACATAAAAACATAAAACATTAAGAAAACAAAACTACAATTCTCGTTAACCGAACCTACCACACTATCTGAGTAGATATATTAATGTAAGTGTATAGTTAACAAAATCCACACAGTGGACCTTTCGAAGTTTAGACATTTCGATTCAGATGTCTCTAAATTTCTTTTTTTTTTTTTTTATTCACATCATGACGGCCAGGCCGTATATCTATCTCTAAATTTCTTATAATGTTTAAAAAAATAAATTTTTATTTTTTCTCGATTTTTGCCAAGTCAAATACACAAACATCTATTACCCTCACACTGTGTATTTTTCATTAACGAGAGAGTTCATGTTCATATGCCAAGAAGATACGCAAATAGCAGGGTGGCATTTAGCGTGGACATGAACAAAAAAACAAATAGTAAATCTTTCGACAGTAAATTCGTTCCTATGACGCTCGTTCTATGATGCAAGAAGCAGTTAAGAATAACGTGCACTATAAAAAACACTTTTTGGCGGCATAAACACACTTCTGGTGGATTTGAATACAATAAGCTCACCAAAACAATAGCCCATGTAGCGATAAGTTGTTTAACTAATTGTAACTAACTTATGTACAGTGTTAAAAAATTCTCAAACAAATTTTCGGTATCATGTGGTATAATTCAGTGTGCATGATTTTATCGTAAAAAATATTGTGTGCCGGTAGTGTAGCTAAACAATTGTCTGCCACTGTTTAGGCACCGAGCACATGTCAGAATATAACTGTCAAAACAAACAGTGCGGTTTCGCTTCCTATACATACAAAACCTGAGCCGGCTTTTCGTCGCAGGCCTTGTGTAATGACCTTGCCTTTATGTATGTGTGTATGTGTGTGTGCTGAACCAACGTGACTGCGCCGTGTGAGGCGTATCCTAAATCCTTTTGTTGTATCGATTTTTCACATGCCGGGAAAAGCTAGAAGTTTGACTAAATATCAATAATTCCAACAACAGCAACTACATGGACCCTTTTCTACACAGTTCGGCTTCCAATACGCACACACGCATAGGTTTTCAAATCTGCAGTAATAAATAGAACAACGAGCAACAAAAATGGGCAAAACACCCGGGCAGGGAGCTGCAATATAGCGACCTAGTTTTACCGCACGAAGGGACACTTAGGCAGCCTATTCTCAATAATGGGACAGAGAGGAAAGGGGACAACGTTTTAGAATGATAAAATCACAAGCCCAACGCATACTTCAAAGGAAATCTTCGCCTCATCGCCATCCTTCCGGTAGTATTCAACGTTGATCGTTATCAGGCCCTGCTCGAAGAAGCGAATCGTCACGATGGTTCCAGTGCCGGTTTCGTTCAGAATGCAGAGATACCCATCGGCCGTCAGCATGTCGTAGGTTATCTTCAATCCCGCCAAATACTTCTCAAGGCCTTCCTTGCACACTCGTACTATATCCTTGCGTGATACCTCGTCAATGATACGGGCGGGGTCGAGTGAAAAATCTAGCAAAATCGAATTCGCCGACATGGTGCAGCAGTATTCTCGAATCACTTTGCAACTTCACTTAACCACACTTTTAACAGGTTACGCGCACGGTAAAGAGCGTTGCTCGCTGCAAACCAAGTTCACACACTCAAGAAAATTCGCACACTGCACGCGCCTTTACTGAAAAGACATTCGAGGCCGAACTAAATTTTCGCGCTCTGTACGATTGATCTGCTTCCTCTACTTTGCGATGCCGGACTGATTCTCTGCTGTATGCATAAGCTGCGATATTGATGCAGTGGTGTGCGTTCAGCATTAGCTGATATGGTAGTGTGTGTACAAGCCATTCCAAATAAAAGACCCGAAGTTTGCCGAAGTTAAACGTGTTCGAAAATCATACCCAATGAATGTTCGAAATCAAATAACGGTCAGATAGCGAAGCATTCGCCCATGGTTTCGGCAAGGAAGATTACAACTGAGACATGGTTAAAAATGAGAGAAATGGAGAAAAATGATAATCGGATCTTATGATTAAATAATTAAAATCACTCATACGACAAAACGACATGAGCCGTCCTAATTAACGTTAATAAAAAAACTCACTTCAGAACACAAACAATTTTGTTTGTTGTCATAAAATCATGCGTAAGAATTAGTACGAGACTCCTTTTTTAATTTCGTTTTTTTTCTCAAAGTTGTTACCTTCTAAAACTATAAATCGTGGACATGGACAACTCAACTGTAGAAACCTGTGACCAAACGTCAGACAGATGGAACTTTCAAAAACGAGATTCTGATTGAGATTACCAACGGACAAAGAAAGACGTGCTTTGTACCAAAAAGTGATATTATTTTAAGCAGTGTTCACAAAGTCTTTCTACCCAAAAAATATTTTCAAAATTTTTGATTTTTTTGTCCGGTTGAAGCTAACTTTCCTCTTTTGTTGCACATTTTCTCTACATATCTTGGTGATTCGTAATATTTTCGAAACGTCACGTAACTAGACGGCAAAGTTTCGTCATGGTGGTACTTTTCTTGGACATAAAAACGTTATTTTTATTTGAATAAGTTCTCGATTTTCAAATCAATCCACGTGTTGGAAGTTAGTTTTTAAACCTACATCATGTTGGCCACTTGTAACTATGTGACGCTAATAAATTCACAAGAAATTGCAATTCGTTCTCTCAGGATAGTTATAAACAAACCTGGGACAATAGGGACTATATGGCTTGGAAGAATATCTAGTTTCAACGTGTTGCTAAAAGCATTGCAACGGTTTAGCGTTTAGCACGGCCGCTATTATGCACACGCACTTCTTCATGCTCGCAATGTCATCGTTTTGCACATGGTTCCCATTCCAATTTTATCAGTCGTGTCCTGTTCAATCAGTGGTGATCTATCCGAATCAGGAAAAACAACTGGATCATTACTGGAAACAATATAGCTATTTAAGGGAGCTCTTTAAAGTATTTTGTTGATTTAGAACAGTGAAGTTTGAAAATGAATTTGTTATTGTATGGAGGGTGTATAGTGCAAAATTCAACCACTCCGTTATTTTCACGAGGAAAAAAAACCCAACGGCCGGATGATTTCAATAAACCACTCCACTCCTAACATGGAAAACAGATGCTCACAGGTAGAATCATGATCATGACTATCTTCTATCCATCCCATGCATTTCCATCCCATGCAATCTTCATTTTTGCCATGCATCCCAAGTGGTTGGGTTTCTCCGTATACCTAAGTTCGGATGTTTGGCAGACAAACACTTCCGTGCAATGAATACGTATTGAGAAGGAACAGGGAATGAAAAGCCTGTGATGGCCTTCTAGAGACTTCGGATCTACTCCCGTATCAGTGAGGTATTGCTACATTACTGTTCAAGCAGCTTAAATAAGGTAATGAGAGACTTACCCTCGAAATGCACCAGCTGATCGCGAGAATGTGGGAGCAGGAAGCAGGGATTAGCGGAGGAGTGGAAACTGGATACCATTCACCCAGTTTATTAAAAGGACGACAAGTTGGAATGCTTGAAATTTCGTGCCATCACAGTTCTGAATCCAGCCTATAAGATCTTGTCCCAAATCTTGTTCTACAGACTTGCGCCCCTTGCTATACATTTTGTCGGGAGCTACCAAGCGAGGTTTGTTGGAGGCAAAGCCACTAAAATATGACTAGCGGGGCTAGATAACGATATCCGTGGGACGATTTTCTACCAGTCTCTCCAATTTCTAGGCTTCGCGGATGATATGCATGTCATTAGAAAAACAACATGTAGGTAAGAGAGAAAGATTCGGCTCTTATCTTTTGAGGGTCTGACAGTTCAGTTTATTCTTTGGTTGGTGTTATTTCGTCACTTATCGAATTGCTACTTGATACTGATCTCTTTTTCCTGCTCTTCCTACTTATATCCAAGTTTTACGTCGGGGCTGTCAAACCCCTTTCTCACATGTATTTACGATGCAGGACTCGTCTCCCACCAAGTAGATGTTCGACAACGTCCCTCAGTTCGGCACAAGACGAAGAGGACCGCTAAATGGCTCAGAGGTTGCAGCCAGGAACCTAGAATCCTATAGTTTTAACTGGGTCATGATCTGCGACGACATGATCTGCGCGTTATAATTCCGCTGATCTAGCATTTTTAGAAAGGCTGGTTACCTCAGCGACAATGTGCTTTAGATGGTCATGTCTTCTTGGTTGCGAATCAGAAGGTACCGTTTCGCATCATCCACTAATCCTTACGCTTATGTTATTCGGAAACGGAGTGGAAATACGAAATGGTACCATGAGTACAGTTTTCTAATCAACGGGAAATCATAAAAACTCAAAATTACGAAACAAAAAGCAAGGAAAAGCACATAAACTCAGCTTTTTTACTGTTCGCCATGGAACTATAAGGTAACTAATTTCTCACAATTAGAAGAGCTTAATCGGACTTGTTAAAATGCAAAAAACACCCTAAACGAGTTGAGAAAAGCAAAACTAAGCAATAAACAATACAGAATAAGTCTCACAAAAAACACCAAAGTAGATAGTAGACTACTTTCCAGCCGTGTCAAGTCTGGAATCGATCAATAGCTCAACCCTGTTTAGCTTTGGCACGTCTCTTATCATTCCGCTCATTGCTTCCAAGCACTGCGGATCAGCTTGATCCGTCATTGTTTATGTTAAACTTATAATGGGAGAAGTGCGACTTTTATTTCGATATAAAATAAACTTCAATCACTCTCCAGAAGCGATCATGAGTTTCCGATCAAGAGTCCCCGTAATCTTTCTAATTCCAACGATTACTAATATATTACCTGTTAAAATCGTAAGATAGGTTGTTTGGCTCTTTAAAACGCTTTATTAAAACTGATACTTATATATAACACTGAGGAGTAAAAACAGACACGTCCGTCGTGAGCGTAGGGGAACGATCGAGTAGCGCTCAGATCCGATCCGACTATCATACGAGCGGTGGCCACTCATCAACACGATAACGAAAGGTTATCGGTGAGTGCCTTTCGAGGATCAGGTCCGATGCTGCAGGTGTGCACAACACTACCCGAACGTCTTATAAGATAATTGTGACAAGTACTAGTACTTTAATAGGAATATAATTTTCGTATAACGTAATATTCTTTTGTTTATTCCAATCGAATGAGATAATAATTATTCCTGATTATTCGTAAGATATAATTGCCAATTTGTATGTATCTAGCTAACGACTTGCTGTGATTTTCCTTCTACAGATATCAATTATTCAATGCCGAAAAAACGAGATTAACTGAGATATTCCATGGATTTGGGAAGGTGTTCATGTAAAAGAACAACTTTTACGCTTTTGTTCTAGCTGTAAGTAACTAATAATTTGACGCATAAGCATTCTTCCGACTAAGAAAGCACAGCATTGAGCGTATTATTAATTGCGCAAATCAAGTGTGATTACTTACCCATTGAAGCATGTTGGCTTCATTTGCAAATGCTCGTAATGTTGCACAAACAAGAGCGCAAAGCACAAAGCATGAAACAGCACAAAGAGCGATTGTTTATTGTTTCATTCTAGAAACTGACACCCGTAGCAGTAGAAAATTGAACTGAGAGATTTCTCGAAAGTGTTTTTGCATCTAGACAAACGAAAACTTTGCCCACCCCCGTGATGTGCTCATCATTGCTCGTTTTATAATTGTTATTCTTCCGCAGTTTCGTCGACGGCTACAAAAACATTGGAATCTAGTATCTTTCGAGCGTTATTTTCCACGGGCTTGGTTGGTCATCAGCGTTAGATTGTTATTATTTATGAAACGATGACGACAACGGGAGCAACCGTACGACAACAGTAGCAGAAGGACTTTGCAAATGAGCGACAGCACCCAAGGTAAAGTGCGCAATGTTGTTGATGTATATTTAATTAGCCCTCTATTCTCCTGCCCCGTTCATTAGAACGCAATGTGCAGTCTTGCAGGGTGAATTGCAAATGCAACCGGGTCAGCTTTACAAAGATTTTGAAGCAAAAGGCGCTAACACCGTTGAATGTCAGCAGAGATTCTTGCCGTGCGCAATGGACCGGTACGCCAGGAGTATGGTAATTTCTCGGTAACTGACCAAATGGTATGTCAACAGTGCCATTAGACTGTCGCACCTTGATAATCGGGATGTCGCAAAGTATTTAAAGGGAGGGCAGAATCGGTGGTGTACAGCAATTTGAGATCCAGTAATTTGTGAAATAATATGCACATTAGATTAATTTTGTTATATTTACAGTTTAAGAAAAGGTAGTTCAAATGATCAGCAAGTCCACATCCCGTACTTCATTTATTGTTAGCTAATCTATTTGTATCTATAAATGTTTTATGATGCTGATGATGATAATAAGCCCCGCCTCTTACCACGACACAGGTTTGAGAAGTACGAAATTATCGTTACAATATTTTTACTCTTTTGTTATAAGAAAAGACACGAATAAGTGAAGGCATGGAAATGCATTTTGGAAGATTCCACTGCATCTTTCACATTTGTAACATAGCCCCCACCGAAGAAAGAACGGGCCACTCTTCGTCACAATGGTAATCCATGGTGTCGCCGACAGGGTTACCAGCGTTAGAAGCGTCACGCACCGCGAGGTGCGAGAAATAAGTTATGTATCGGCGTTCAGGTGCAGCAGTTGATCGCGATTCGCACTCCAAGTCTGTGATGCAGTTTTTGCGTCGTCAACAATTTGAATGCTACGATCAAC
>STHB01032693.1:0-10467 GCA_018908115.1 Anopheles rivulorum
AAACGATTAGATACGATGGGATGCACATGCACACGAAGGATGGGAATGCAACTGCATTTGGCAGCAGGGAGAGTACTTTCCGATGGAGTTCCATGTGTTGCCTGTTGCTCGCAGCTGTGTGTTACTTCGGCAGTTTAAAAGACACTTGCACCAGAATGCTAACCCTTGCAGACGTTTGTATTTGTTGTATTTTTGTAAGATAAAAAATGTTTTTTTAATTATTATTATTTATTTTTCGTTAATTATTTATTTAGATATTGTCCATCCAAAGAGTTTAACAAAAACGTGTATCTAATCTAACTGAGACTCTTTTATTTTATATATATCTTTATACGTTTATTTATACTCGTTCTTTACCGGCAACTCGCCCCTGTTTATTTGTTAAAATTGTATAAAATATGATCGGATATCATATTTTACAAAAGAATACTAAAGTCAACAAAAAAGTTTAACACAAAAATAAAAAAAAACTGTCATAACACTTAAAACTAAGTAATTATTGCTTCAATAAAATGAAATATTGCTTAGAACTCTAATAAAAGAAGAAACTCAAATCATGTGCAAATATTAAAGACAAAAAAAGAAAAGGCAAATGAGGAAGTTATGCATTGTTAGAAAAAGGACACTAGCCCATAGGTAGATGTTTTCTTGGTAAACAAAATTCCGCCAATGAACCACAAATTGATGAGAAATTTGAAGATTATGTTGCGTTATTTGTTGTTTTATTATAAATATTATACATATTTTTTTAATTTTCAAAATATTTTATTCACTCATTCATTCTAAATCAGTAAGCATATCTGATGAGATGATTTGATTTAATTGTTGTGGAGTGTTTTACATAAAATTTCCTTATAAGTTTGTAACATTTGCTAAGTAAATATTGTTAAATACTCGCTAGTACCAATTACGGAAATTTTGCAACTAGATACAAAATTAATTTCTTACTTTCATATTTTTCAAACGGTTTCGCACTAAAGGGTTTCTTCGTCACAAATTTCCCTAGTGAATTATGTGCTCGTATAAGGGCAAGCTTTTAAAAATGTTTCAAATAGTGTTGCAAGTTCAGTGCAAAATATTGCAAAAATAAAAACAACAACAACCAGCAGGAAACGAACTGAAATGATGATTCACACCAAGCCACACCGTACAACTGTCTGACTTTTGTCCAAGACAAGCTACCCAGTGCCAGAAGTTCACCATCGTTTGCTAACGTTTTATTTTATTAAGGTGGCTCCCAAACAACGCAGATGCAGGGTAAAAGGGCAGCATGAACGCGGATACAAAATGTTGTGTGCATTTTGCCACTTATCAACCTCCATTGCTGCGGCACAGTTGCTTGCAGGGCGTTGTAACACTGTGCAGATTGTGGTGCTTCAAGTGGATGGGTGGATTCTGAAACTTCTCCATTGCACCAGCGGCCATCTAATAGTGCTCAAGTTCAGCATCATCTTCTAGGGCAAAGGGACCTGGGGCTAGGGAAGAGCTCGGAAACGCAAAAGTGCACACTCCTTCACACTTTAATCTGTGGCGAACCACGTGAAAGGAAGAATGATGAACGTAAAGCAAAACTTGGAACCATATCCCGCCTTCAGGCAGGGCACGCGGACTCGGTGCCAAAGGTTCGCCAAGTTTGGAAGGTAAACAGCTTCTTTCACCTGCAAAAGAAAAGGGGGTTTGATAATATCGTCCGTGCGCGCGCCTCGTTCATCGGCCAAAGTGCCGACCTGGAATCAGCGATCCCGCAGCGAAACGATGCTCTGGGAGGGTGAATGTTTTCTGCGATAATTAAGAACTCACCAACGCGTCGATAACAGCAGAAGCAGAATGGTGGTGGTGTAAAAGAAATAAAATAAAAACAGGAAAGAATGGGCAAGGCATCATCACACCGGATCGGGGCAAATGGGTAATGGGAGTTTTTTTTCTTTCTTTGCTCGCGTTACCGTGAAATGTAGCAACAGGATATTGGTTGGTGCGGCTGGGTTGGCTAGATCGTGAAAGATTCGTCAATTTCTGTTCTGTAGGAACCATTTTCTAACGGTGTTAGTAAGTGGTGATGATGCAGTGGGATAGGTTCGAGTGTTCTAGGATTTATCAGGGATGGCGAACGTGGTTAAAATTCCTAGTCACTTGTGTGGCTATTTTATTCTTATTAGGGATTTATAAGAAAAGTACAATAAATAGTTTAAGTTCTGACTTTTTTGAGAGATCCTTTCTCTATTTTCCTAAAATAAATGTAAATTGTATCTTGTTATATATTTTACATATATTTAGTTCCAATATTTAGTTGAACTTTGTCTATTAGAAATACCAATAGGACTAGGTGGACTTAATAATCTTTACATTTACTCCTATTTTAATCAGCCTCAATTCATTTTCGTTTGAGAAACAATTTCGCAGTTTAATGGATAGTTTTTAGAACTTACTTTAGCTGGATTTTGATAATTTGTTTTGTCGGTAACTTTGGCAGAACTTTGTTTGACGACTTATTTATATATATACTACTTATGTATACTACTTCAACAAGCTGTACTGGAAACTTCTTCAACTTCAATAATTTTAAACCATTTTCACTTTAGAAATTATTTCCCAGTAATGCGGACTGAAACTTGAGTTAGCTATGGTTTAGTTAATATATTTAATACATTTGCTAGTCCCATGGTTGAGTAATGTTGAGAAAAATCTTGTAGATTTATCACCAAATTTTTTTGAATCTTAACCACATTCACGTTCACTTTCTTTTCAGAAAAAGTTCATTCCCGCACCAAAGTTTGACACCTCCGGTCCATTCCTTTTTATCGATCCTTAAGCAAAAGAGTCAAAAGGTTACTGGCGGGTCTCACTCAATCGTACGGTTCTAGGCAGCAGCAAGAGATGCTAAGAAAGGTGTTGCCAAAGTGCTGCCGTTCAATTATCACGCCGTAATCGGTTTAGACGGAGATCTAATAGATGCCATCATCACCATTCCACTAACCTAAGCACTTTCCACGCTGTTCAATTTAACGATGTGGCAATAGACGCCTTTTCCTGCTCTCTGTTACTTTTCTCTCTCTCTCTCTTTTTGGTGTGATCTTTAAGAATGCGATCGTTTGCTCGCATCTTAATGGGTATTGTTTTAAGTTGTTCTCGCACATTGTTTGCTCGTTCGTGTGCTTTGATAAGAATGGTTCTTACGTCTTTGGTGGTGTTTGGTCTTATCTGCAATTTTTATGTGCGCTCGTGGTGTAAAATATTACAGCGCTGGAAATGTTTATTGGCGTAGATTACACAGCCCAGCGGAGTAGAGGGATACATTTTGTCATAATTTGATTTCCAGACATTCCAAGGCTTTTCGGTTCGGCAACTGAGCCTCCTAGCCAAGCCTGCGAACGAAAGAGCATCGGACATTCCAACATCGGAGTATTCCGATTTCTAACGCACTTCGCGTGGCCGCGTGTGTTTCGTTCGTTGGGCACCGGAGACGCTAAAGGTGCCTGATAGACGCTTCAATACAACGGCACTGACACGCCGTTGCAACGCCGTGGAACGAAGAAACACACGCAAGGTTAGCTAGTAATTTGTCACCGAAAGGTACGGTTCACCGGTTGTCAGCATTAATGGTTCCCCGTCACCCTGCGCAGGGATGTCAGGCCACCGCCACACGTGACGGTGGCGTGGTGAGCTCACGCAATATTCCAAGAATACAGCCATTTTGGGATGCAATTTTTGCTTCATATATCTATCCAACGCGTTCGCTTATTATCGCTTGGCGTGCTGCAGCGCGCTGTGCGAGTGACGGTATGTGGAGCTCAAATGCTTTTCCATAGTACTACAACACAAGTGCAACAGAGCCTCCTGCATCGGAGACGTTGGTTTGATTTGCATACGCGATTCCATGCCCGGACTGCACGGGGTTCGGTCTGTCACGAATTGCGTCACCGTTCCGGGGGCAACGACGACGTTCTGCACCGTACAAAGCTGCACAACCACCGTCAAACCATTGTGGCACTAGGGACGCCGGTCTCCAAAGAGAACCGGCATAATTATTGGGTGAAACCTTGTGCGCCAAGTACAACAACATGCTATTGCACTTTATGGGTTTGTTGGGTTTGTGTGTCTAATACCGTTCAAACATTTTCATTAGCAGCGAATGTTCCGGGTCTGGGAATTCGGGTCGATCGAAAAATAGGTCCTTACCACCCCCCTTCCACTCCCCCCCTCCCCCTCTTACCCCTACAGACATTCTTCAGAGGAAGGGGGATCAATTTTACGCTGGATTCGATGTTATCGCAGCAACACCAAAGCGCAAGCGCACGTTTGCTGACTTTGCTGCCCGCGAGATACCGGATCGGCATTAATGGTTGTCTTTGATCGGTACCGATGAATTGTGCCCCCGAAGGGGTTACAATGTTTTTGCAGATTTTACGGTACATTATTGTTGTCGGTCCCTTGCACAGGTAGCCCAGTTTAGCCATGCCATGAACAATTGTGCGATCGTAATCGGTAAAGTGAAACCGTGTAGCTGACGTATGACGATTAAGATGAAACGGATCTCGGTGTTGGGGAATAATTTTCTATCAAAAAGAGTGGGGAAGATGATTTTCTATCGTGCAATTATGGTTAAGAAATGTTATTTAATCTACTCGTAAAACCATCACTACACTGATGCATAACACAACTTGTAGAGTAGGTTTAGTGTCTGATTAGGAATCAAGCTATTAGGACCTATAATTTTAGTTGCAATCAAAAATTTGTTCTTCAAAATGTCTTTAAATGTTTTGTTTCATTTAAAATAGTAAAGAACAATTATACATATTACGTCCACAATTAAGCACTTTAGTTTTCTAAAACATTTTCTTCGATTATATTAATATTGTTTTAAGTAAGTAAGTCGCACCAAACATTGCTCATCCGGTTTTGATGATTTTTTGCTGTCTTTCTTGAAAATCCAACAATCCTAGCCTATAATTGACTTTATATTTTAAAGCAATCCTCAAGTTAAGTTATTTTTCGATGTCCTCATATTACTGCTGGTCATCTAGACCATATGCCATTGTACCGAACACTATGATCTAAGTTCCTGGATTGGTTCCGTAGGATTCGATTTCAATAGGTCTTAGTAGTAGACACCGATCTGGTCCCAGCATTTTACTGTTTTGAACACCGTCTTTGGCCTTCCTTCCCCAAAACTGTTCGCAACGTCAAAGTCGACAGAAATCACATTTAAAGACACATTTCTGACACACAAAGCAGATAAGCGATCGTTGCCAAATGATCATTACTAGGCCAGCGATTTGCTGTATAAATGCACAAAAACCTAAATATTAAATGTGTAAAGGTAGTTTGTTACCCAAAGCCACAAGTTAATTTACATGACGTCATTGTCCGTTGATCCAAAACGAACGTGATTTAGTTGCGGACCTAGTAGTATCGCAATTTGTTCCCACAAACACAGTGTTATTTTAAGGGCGTGATTCTAGTACATGGTTCATGAAGTTTATTTATGATCGGTCTATGAAGAGTCTTCCAATCGATACGCACAATTGTTTGTTGTTTTTTCGTATCTGCGCCCAGTAACAAGCGCACACCAATACCTCCTAAATATAGTTTCCTTCGAGTCTGTTGCCTGCTTGCAAGCAACAAAAATGCATTTTTAATTTGTTACTTTGGTTGTAAAACCTATCAATCATTCCAGTTCCGCTGTTGCCGTTGCTGCAGCAGAACGATCAGCCGGATTCCGGGTGCTAAATGGTGAGCTAAATGATTGTTTTCTAAAGCTTGCGGCACGCAAATCTGAAGAAACGCGCAATGGTTGATTTGATTTTACGCTTCCCGCGTCACGCCCTAAGGGAATATGGGGGCATTTAACGTTGAATGAATGTTTTGAATGAAGTGGGCATTTTTTTTTAATTTTACATTCCCGCCCCATTTTACAATTTCTTCCAGGTGGGCGATGAGATACGCGGAACGGAACACACAGTCCAAACGGTGGTGGGGTCGATGACTAACCACGGTGGTGGCATGAGTCAACGAGGGATGGCAAAAAGCAATAAAAAAAAAATAACAAGTAAAAAAGTCAAATTCTCGCATTGCCGCCGGCCTGGGCCCATACGTACGAGAAAAAGTCGTTTTACAGTTTGTTTCACTGTGTTCACCACCGGTTGATTCTACCAGCCCAGGGGGCATGTCAAAGAACGCCGTGGCATCCGTACCGTTCGTTCTATTTTCAGTGCAACTCTCATGCACTCACTTCACCTTTACCTTGGTCCGTCCATAACGTACCACAAACGATAAGCCCCAAACTGCGCTGTGGCTGTGGCATTCGCGAATTCCTCCCACCTCCCATTCCCTTTTCCCCTCTCCCCCTCCCCCTCCCACCAAACATGTCATCCATGCGTCCATCAATCTGTGCGTGAAATGGCACGACACGACACGATGTCTGTGATGCAGTCGTCACCGGTCACTGTCGCGGAATTGGATCAGCTTTTTTTTTTTGCCAAAGCCCAACCCTTGCTCTTCCTTTTCACTTCCCATCCATTTCTGCTCTCATTTGTTCTCCTCTTTTCTGATGCTGATGTGAAAATAAAATTAAAAACAAACAGCAGCAGCGTGTTGTAACTGCTGGTTCGGTTGGAATGCTCCCGGCGTATTATACGTTCGTAGCACCCCATCTTTCGGGTGGAGCTCGTGACCCGTCGTCCAGGACCCTGGATTACGTAACGACGAAGCACAGAAGGGACCCGGGGGATGCCATAATTGAAGCATTATTTGTGCAACCAGAAGGGGTCAGATGCCGACGGATTTGATAAGCTGCAAAGGAAGCGTACTGTATCCAGTAAGGAAAGGCTTAGGGCCTTACCAGAATGGGTAATGAATGATTATTAGTGCAATTAGGGCAATTTGATTCGAAAGCCAGATTTGTGTGCGTTTGTGTGCTAATTGTGCATGGGCGGTTTTCGGTAATGGTTTCCTTCGAGTCTGATTTGTTTATTATTAATCTTTTATACTTATGGATGAATATTCTAATCTATTTTTCTGATATTTCTTCTTTATTTTAATACACTTATCAGAGTAGTGAATCTAATTTAGCATGAGGTATTAACAGGATATTGAGAGTTTGTTTTAAAATATGATTTCAAACGTTAAATAAGTGATCATTCAGCTATTGTAGCACATTCCACTGATCGTAACAAAGATGGACATTTTGTGATAAAAAAAAATGTTAAAAAGAGCTCCAAAGACACGTTAGAACTTTTCTTTTGCTTCGAATGTAAAATGATTATCGTCGACAATTTAGTCCAATATCCTTTGTAGAATAGTTATTGCATATTGTCTTATCATAATGACGTTTCGTAAATCATTCGTGACATAATTCCAAACAAATGTATTAAGACACTATATGACTCACAATCTGTGTACTACTGTAATCTTAAAGTGGATATTTAAAATTACCTTATACATAACGAATCCTTTGTTTAGAACACAGAGATATCGTACTGTGACGAATATTGAATGGGTCGCTGTATCAGTGCTTTTTGGTGGCCGTGTGCCAATCGGATCGATGGCGAGCACCTTCGTGGTGGAACATTAGAGCGGTATCCTCTTCACATGACCCAAGAAATCATCAGCTTTCGACCTTTGTCAACATCAGGATGTCTGTTTCTTGGATAGTTAGTTAGTTAGCAGTTCATACTCCTTCTCCAAACAGAAAAGCTAATGTTAGGTTAGTGCTCACCATTTCAAAATGGCGTTCGTAGCTTCCATCAGCAATTTCCTAGACTTGTGGTCAGCAATCCTCCAGATCGAAGGATTTTGTGGGGCCTATAAGAGTGTCTCTGGATTGGATCGTGGCTTTGGTTGTTATCCGTACCAATTGGATCGTACCAATACCAAAAACCAATAAGAATCGATTCACCAACCTACGATAGTTTAATCGAATCTCAATAGTAATTGTTTAATCGCTTATAATCGCTCTTAATGTTTGTTTACATACGGTTCAGGAGGATATTATGACAGTGAAGTTGATCGTTACGATACCGTGGCAATATCTTAGAAATATTGTGTGCCTAATATGCTAATTACCACTTACTTGTGGATTATATTCGTATTTGCGGTCTTACAAGAAAGTCTCTTTCCATCCTGTTGTTTTAGTTTGTCCGTTTGTATACTGTCGAGATAAACATTTAACACACTTCAAACGTGAAATTGAAGTTGAACTGGTTAGGATCTCTCTTCTTAAAAAGATCACAAAATTTAAGTAAATTTAAAAACAGATCTTTATCTAGCTAATTAGAACTTAAATATCGTATACATTTGAGTGCACTGTTTTATTCAACAACAATCATAACAACTTTTATATTTGCACATTTGCAAAAAAAAATGGCAAACATTTACATTTGCTCATAACATCATTTTACGCCCGCGGGCGGATAGATTAATTTTAACACCTTTTAATTTGGTTCCGACATTTGGGTTCGGAAGAAACGCGAAGTGTACCGGCTGTGATTATATCCATTTTAGCGATGCTCACAGATCATTAATAACTCTACCGTTCGGCTGGGAATGGAAGTTCTTAACAGTTTTTCGCCCTTTTCCCTTGGTGCTCATCGTCCACTTTTCAAACGTAAACACCGACATACGCCAAGCCACGCACATGTGCGTTACGCTGAACAATATTCGGTTTTTTTCCGTGATACGCGACAGAAGAAGACGAAAACAAAAAACGTTCGTGAGAGATTTGCAATCGTTGGTTTTTTGGTCTATTTTTTGTTTGTTTTGCTCTGGTTTTTGCTAGTATTTATTTCCTCGTTCCAACCAGATCTGGTGAAAGCATTCCGCGAGCACCACGGTATGCCGGATGATGATGATGAGCACATATGAATGCCACATTGTACGAAAAAATAACGAAGTAATGCACCAAACATGATCGCACACACACAAACACACACACACACACACAAACTGATCAAACGCAAACCACCCAACCCCGTTCAAGTGCGCCGTTCGTTCACTCGTTCGAGGAAGTGTTCATAACAACCCCCAGATGTTGTAGGGCCAGCATTCCGATACCGGCCCTAGCTAGCCCCCCCCCCCCCTCCCCCCTTTTTGGACGGTCCACTCGCCCTGTTTGCCAACAATAAAACATGGCTAGATAGAAGCAACTTTGGCAGTGCAAAATAGACCAGCCTGCGTGCAGTACGCACGACATCTTCCCATTTCGCGTTGAAGTTTGACTGCTGATAATCAATCAATTTGTTGCTCACTACCAACCACGTGGATGGCTTGGAAATGGCGCAACCCAAGCAAAGGAGACAAACAAAAAAAAACTTAAAGTTGGCAACTACTTCTTCAGACCGACCGACCGACCGACCGACCGAGTGTGTCACATTGGCGAACTTTTTTGTTCTGTTTCTTGTTTTGTTTTCTTCAAAAAAGAAAAGAAATGATTCTTTCCCTACCATGACCCGAAGACCATTTATCAAAAGATTTCCATCTCCCGAGCCGAGCCGGCATGTGCACAGTGCCACCAGTTGTCCTGATTTGTGGCACAGTAGGGCCACGTGGCCCTACAACAGCGTGATGGGCAACAGGCCGCACGGTGCAGCACGCTGTCAGCAGAATTGGGTTAGAATTTATTGCCTTTCGCACACATTGTACAACGCGCAAGCGTGGTACTAGTAATCGTTCACGATCGTTCAACAACTGTTACGCGTAGATTGTGTTTATTTACGCATCGCATATTTTGACAGTGTGCGATCGACAGTACACACGGAGTATGGTTCTGTTTCCGGTTTCTGGCATTTAACGACCAGCCCTCCCCGTTGGCATGGCATATCGATGACGGTGACATTGAAAAGACACGGTCGGTGTTTGCTTGCTTTTGTGGGGTGAAATGGAACGATTGATTTGTGTGCCAGCGGGAAAGAATAAATAATTTGGAATGAGTCAATGTTGGTCAAACTGTTTTATGAATCAAAAGTTGTTTATCTCAACTTCATTCAGACGCAATACGTCTAATCGGAAACTAATGAGGAACACTGGACGATAGTTGGAGTTAATTAAAATTTTCATGTACTAATTCTGAGGTTCAATGTTGCTTACTAATCCTTTTCGGTTATTCTTCATCTCCAGGCAGTCATTATCATATTGCACTCAAGGAAATTCCTAATCACCGTAACTCCGTATAGTCATCCCGCTATACTAATGTGAGGATTAAATTGATATACACAAATGTAATGAAAGTTTAAAAACATAATATATGTAGGAAATTAAATTAACTGTCTCTTAGATTTAAACTTCTCACTGGTATTCGAAACAAACATGCTCAGCAAATGTTTCAGTCTTATATGTGTGATGTGTAGGGGCGGCTCGGTGGTGTATTTGGAAACGGCGCTAGTCCCTAACACGACCGGACCGGGTTCAAATCCCATTCGGACCGTCCCCCCGTAGTGAGCACTGACTATGCAACTACGTGGTATCTAATAGTCT
>STHB01032694.1:0-10466 GCA_018908115.1 Anopheles rivulorum
CAAAATGTAATGCTCCGGCAGAGCGTTACCGAGCCCGTGTTGTGATTTTGGCTCTGGCTTCGCTGGTTGCGCTGTCCTGCTTTGCCGTGGCACGGCTTTATGGGGCGCACATTCCCAACGTGAACGCCAACGAGTGAAAGGGACAGGGCACAGTAAGCGTTAAACACACGTTCCAGTGTCCGAACCGTCAGGCACCCGAACGGTACGAAACCGCGGAGGCACGCGCATGTCAAACTTCGGCTCGACTTCGGATGGCGCGCTGGCTTCCATTACGAAAACAGAACCCAAAAAGAAAAAAACGAAAGCAACGAAGCATACACCAAAAACCGGTCGATGCTTTTTAACCATCCGCAAACAACTCGCTGTGCTCAGCGATGCTTTGCTGGTGGTAGCTAGAGTGCTGTGAGGACGGTCGGTTGATGATGCGTCCTACTATGGGATTTACAGCGCTTCAATATTACTTAATATTCATTTGGAATATTTTTTTTCTTTTCTTGTCCCCCTTTACTAAAATAATCCTGTTAGCACCATACAAATAAAGTGCTAATAAAATTGATTTGAAATTGAGATTTGAGGAGGAAAAACAATAGCTTTCGATTAATCAAATGTTTCAATTTTGATTTAATTGTCACGTGTATTTCCGAACCATTTTTATGGCTTCATATATAAGATGCAGGTTACTAACAATTGACTGCAGTTTAATGCAGTTGCAGCTGTATCGTATGTTCCCCTCATTTTGCTCATTGCTAGTGTCAAATGTTTTGTTCCTTAAATTGCATATTTATTAAAAATAGTTTTTTTTCCATTCTCATTCCATTCCATTCCATAAATTCCCAAAATGGATAACAAAAGTTCAACCAATTCGTCATAGTATTGTGCGATTATTTTATATGCAAGAAGCCAACGTTTTTTAAACACAGATAACAGTAACGGTTCGATTTTTTTTGTTGTTGGGCAAATTAGTTATGGTAAAGAAACCGTTTGTAAAACGTGACAAAAATTCCGTACCAAAAAGCATCTAACCGTGCGAGATACATCTCGCGGTGAAGTTTGTCCACCGTACGCAATCCGCTCGCAACAGCAGCCCACAGTCCGCAACGCGTATTGCGGACGGCGTATCGCGTTCGGGTTTGCCGACGCGTTCGGCTCACGTTCGGATCCGGTTCGGCTGTCTGCTCACGCGTCGCCGCAGGTACGCAACAGAACGAATTCGCCCTGGTCGTTCGGTCGTCCGCACAGTCCGTTACCATCCAAACCAGTGTACACGCTTACTGCCGCACCGCACGGACGCCGACGGTACGGTTTGTCGCAGTGGATCGCCCGGAACGCATCTCAGTTGGCACGAAACAGTCGTGGCGTTTGCTCTCCGCTAGCGCGTACTACACTCGATTTTGTTGTTGTTGCTGTTGTTGTTGTGTCTTCCCGAACACGCAAAAACGTTCGCCGTGCAAGTGTCCGTCAGCGTTTGCGGGCTTCCCGTACGAACTTATGCTCGGTGCGAACGTATACGGTTTATCCTGCCGCGTGTACACGCCACCGTGCGGGCGTTTCGGGACGGTAACAGCCAACGCGGAAGCCACATACAACCCCCAAAAGGTGTGCAAAGAGTTACTGTTTTTGTTTTCGTTTTTTTTGTTTGTTTTGTTCGGTTTGTTTTGTTTTGTTTGTGGTGTTGCGTTTCTGAATACTAGCATTTGCTGCAGTGCAGCTTCAGTGCGCGCGAGTGTTTATGTGAAAACAAAAGAAAAACATCGAGTTTTTTTTTTCAAACGTATTTGAAGGAAAAATCGAAAAGATTCCTAACCGATTCGTTACTCCGGAAACGCTTGTCACGCTTGTTCCAGCGCCAAGGCGCCAAACATGGAAACTCGCCACACGTTGCTGCGCGTGTCCTGCGTCCGGTGTGAAAGCTCACGTGCAAGTGCGAAATGTGGCTAGAAACGAGGAAGGAATACATACGATACATTTTATTCGGGTGAAACTTCAACCGTTCCAGAATAACAACACACAAAAAATAAAGGAAAAACTGCAATAGCTTTTCCCGCGGTGTGAAAATCTCTACCAAACAAAACAACCCAACATGTGTGCATCTGTGAGATATTTTGCGCGTGTGTCTCTGTGTGTGGGCAAAGTGAGAATTGTTCGTCCTGGAAACATAATGCCAATAGCAACTGTGTCAATATGCACGAACACGAAAGCAACTGCCTGTAATATATCCTACGTACGGTTCGGCTACTATCAAACCATCCCACGTGGAGCCCGCTACTATCAACCAACCCGTCAACCCGTGTACGCGTGTCGCTGTGGTTGTGGTTTTGCGGCCCGCGTGTGTCCTTTTGCGTCCTTTCACCTTGGGCGCACATCTTCCGCGAGCCGGGAGATATGCTTTGTTTGTTTATGTTGCGTTTTGTTTTCGCTTCGACCAAAACCGTTGCGTTTCAATAAGGGATATAGTTGTTTCTTTTAAATAAATCTAAGAAAATATGTTTCTTTCATCCAAGACAACTCTTTGCAGTGGGCATGATAAAAAGATGGCGGTTAAGGTTGTTACGCTTCGATATTTGAGTTTTGCAGTCGTGTACAGGAGCTTTTTTTAAAGAATGTTTGCTATTTTCAATTGTTTTAAGACAAATGCCTTGCGCTTCTACATTGGTGATTATTTTCCTTTCAAACAAAAAACAAAACATAAATCAAGATAAAAACAACGAAACGCAACAGATAAAGCACACAAA
The DNA here is from genome assembly GCA_018908115.1 of Anopheles rivulorum. Classification (NCBI taxonomy): domain Eukaryota; kingdom Metazoa; phylum Arthropoda; class Insecta; order Diptera; family Culicidae; genus Anopheles; species Anopheles rivulorum. The sequence continues at coordinate 2,733 of STHB01032694.1, forward strand.
CAAAACGAAAACTTTTCGCCTAAAATTAGAAATGAGAGTAGTGCAAAAGTGAGGATAACAACAAAACAAAACAAAAAATAACTATCATAAAAACAAGTTCACAAACTTGTTCGAAAGCAAATGTTGTGTTTCATGCCACCCGAAAAAAAAACACTAAACACAAAAATTAAAAATGAGCAAAACGGCAACTTTTATGCTTATTCTTAATTCTCTTGTTTGCTAACCACTAGCAGGGAAAAACTTTCGAAAACCCACGCTATTTTTTTTTTGTAAAGTGCATTTCGAAAAAAGAACAACTCCAAACAACACCAAATAAACGGTTAAATGTCAAGTGGGCTGTGTGTTAAAATTTGTAGCAGAAATTGTTTGCTGCGTTCTTGCCTGTTTCGCTTCGCCAGTTGAAGTGGGTTGTTGGCCGGTAAAGAATTCTCGTTGTATTTTATGTAGTTTTGCCCACTGTTGACTGCAATGTATTTTGTTTTTGTTGTTGTTGTTTTTTTAAATAATATTGTGCGGTACGTGAATTTTAACCTTTTATCGAAAGGGCAATTGCAGCTGGATCAGCTGTGTGACATCATACTGCCAGATGAATTGGAACTTTTTATTAGTGCGATTTTGTTTTTGTTCGTTGTTGTTGTTGAAGGCAAAATGCCCACACTGTTTGTGAAATTTGACTACATGTTTCCTTCAGTTTGATTTTGCCTTTCCAACATCAGCTGGATGCGTGCTCACCGACCATGGCACGGTGTAGGAAAGTGTGACAAAAACCGAGAACGAACAAATATTAACACAAAAAATCCACCTCGATACACTCGTCAGGAATGTTGGAGCGTGAACAATTCCTTGCAAACAAAGCATCATCAAACCTTCCGCTAGCTAGCCAGCCAGGTGAAAGTGTTCCGAGCCAATTTTAACCTATTTTGGCTTCCACGGGGACTGAGCGAATTTACATCGATGGTGTTTTGATTACGGAGGTAAAGCCATCTTGCATCTGGCTGATCAACCGAATCGCGTTTGGGTTTGCGCGGTGAAAACGGAACCGGAAGGTGCAGGATAGGGGTGTGAGGGAGGGTGGAAGGGTGTGGAAATGAATGTAGATGGCAGGAAGGGTTTTAGAAGAGCAGGAAAAGAAATAATAAAAGCCAATGGCGCATGGGGTTCATTCACGCTGGTGACAAATCACTGACTTTAATTTCATCGAAGAAGAAAAGATTAGGCAAAGAAGCAGCAACCACACAAAGAAGAAAAGGGGGAAAAAAAAGCCAGAACACGAGCAGACATGTTTGAGGGAAAGGCATTCGCAGACTGCCAGTGCGCAGACTGCCTACGCAAAATAAAATACATTTCTCTACCGATCGCCACAACCGATCCTGGGGGAAAGAAAAACGACATTCCGGGACCGCAACAGCAAACCGCGCACCACCCACTCAACGTTTGTATGTGGGTAAAAGGGTTTCCGTGTGGCCGGTTTTAGCCGCCTTTTGCAAATGTTATAGCGAGCTAAGCAAAGTTTAAAACACAAAAAGAAATAAAACTAACCTCACAATATATCCCTTCGCATTGGTAGACATTTATAGCCATTTTTTCCTTCCTGTTTCGATCAATCCCGTGCTTAAATCCCATTTTTTTCTATACCATTTCGTTCCTCAGCGTTTAGCAAAATAAAAAGCAAAAGTAAAACATCAAAAAATTACAAAAAAAAAATAACAACACAAAAGTTGCGTTGACATTCGAGTGCGTGAGAACATGAGTTTGTGTGTGTCTGCGTGTGGTTGAGTTTGTTTTTCGTACTTTGACGTGAGCCAACAGTACACAGCGTTGCGTTTATTTTAAGCTGCAGAAAGAAGCGCTTCTTACGTTTTCCTGCGCCGCGTGAAAAGTGGAAAAGTGAAGTGTGAACAAAAGTTAAAAAAGGAAAACAAAACCAGTGCAAAATTGCGTGAGTGAAAAATAGTACCGGCAAAAGAAATAACACAAAAATAAAAAGAATTTACAAAACCTCCGCTAGATCAACGAGAAAAAAGCCAAGCGTGAAAAGCAAACGAAACCAGGTGTAAAAGAAAACAAATAGTTTTGCTTATCATAAAACGCACCGCGATCGCGCGTTTTACGCGTTTGTTAAGATCGGCTTTGCATGTGTGCATGTGAGTGCCCGTCAACCAACAGTGAGTGCCAAAAAAGCGTGCACATCCCGTATCGTTGCGCTGGAAAAAGAAAAGTTGTGACCGTCGCACCGCTTACCAAACCACAGCGACCACGGCCGTCGATACCGGGACCGGGACAGCAACAACAATCAACCGAAACACTGAACCAACTATCGCGCGTTGTTTTTTTTTCCTTTCTTGTTGTTTAAATAAGCGCTAATAGAAAAGGAAAGGAAACAAAAATAGTCCTTTATTTGAGCGCAAAATTTAATGCAGTGACGCTTCGCAGTTGCTCTTGCGATTCACGTGCTGTTGCACCAATCGGTTGAAGCATTTGCCCCGGTTGCCTTCATGTGGTTTTGCGTCTGCTCTCCTATTCACAGGCCGTGTGGTTTAGTTTGCCTGCCGTGTGCGCGGAAGGATGTGCAAGCATACGTCCGCCGGGTGTAAAATTCGACGTCTCGACGCACCGTACGGAGCTGGTCAGATAATAGCATAATTGGATTTCACAACTTACCACTTACCCGCCGGCGCTCGCCCACTTGCCCTTCGAGTGGAGTGGGGGTGGGAAAGGAAGAAGAAGAAAAAGAAATACGGAAAAGCGAGAAAAGAGCAAACGAAAATCAAGAAAAGGAAAATCAGTCACAGCAGTGTGGAAAAATCGAATCAACGCCACCGTCGCGTCAAAGCGAGCGCACGCGTGTGTATGTGTGTGTGTGCCCGCGCACGTGTGTATTTGTGTGTGCGTGTGCGTGTAAAATAAAAGAAGTGTTTGTGTGTGGGTGTCGGTTTTTTTTCCCCGATTTTCCACTCGCGCGGTGGTGTATGGTTGTTGCTGCTGCTCGCTAAGCATTCGTCGCCGGGCAGCAGGATCGCGGATACGGTGGTGAAGTAGCGACGAGTCAACGAAAAAAAGAATACTTCTGCCCAAATCCACCCACCCATCCACCCATCTAGGACAGGACAGGTGAAGTCAGGAGGAAACAATTCAAGGTGAGTTCATTTGTTAGTGGGACACGGGAAGCCACCGCGATGTGTCTGTGTGTTGGTATGGACTGATATGCAATGCGGGTGGTTCCCCAGGCCGGGTGGGATTGGTGGGCATGGTGAAGGTGATGGAATGCAATCGTAATGGCGCACCAACATTTGGAGGTGGAAATTGGATCGATTTATTGACTTACACCGAACTGTCCCGGTTGCCGTATTCTTGACTGAATTCGACGGAATTCTGTCTTTGCTTCCAGCTTTTTTTTTGTTTTGTTTTGTTGTCTTGCTTCCCATCGCTGCTGGGACGCTTCCCGCGTTCTTGGGTTCGCTTACACGCAGGCAGGAAACACTGTACCAAGCGATACTTCTGCGCGATGGTTTAGCCGGCACGCACGAAGGTGACCCTTTTGCCGAGGCGCGTATCCTTAAGGATCCTATTGGGGCAGTGCGGTAGCAGGCATCACGTTTCCTACCCACCCGGGAGCATCAATCCCGCTCTTTCTTGCCTCCGGCCACGTACCAAACATTCCAAAGGGGACGAAACCAACAACAACAACAAAAAACAAGTGTCAAATCGAGATTTAGGTCACTGGGATGGTGAGACTGATGCCGACCAGAGTAACCGGGAGGTTTTAAGGCGATAGAAATTATCCTTTTAAGCGAGAGGTTAGAACACGCAACCTGTAAAGTGGAATGTCCCGCCAGGAAGCAATGGAATCTTTAAACGTAGCTTGAAGCAGCTTTTTCAATTATGAAAAAAAAAGACTGACAAACAATTGAATGACCTTTTCAATGTATATGATTTACTCATAAGCACAAGTCTCCATTCTTGACTAAGAATGGAATGCTAAACCTGAGTGAAGAAAACAATCATTGAGCGTTACATTATTTCTCGTTTTTTTTTGTACATAAATAGCAAACAGTTATTGTGTTTTTTTTCACGGAACAGATTACTGGACCTGTTTCGTAAACGTTTTCAAAAACCAACTCCTCGCGATACGGCTGCTCCACAAACGAACTGTCAAAAAAGATGATCTGCTTTGCATAATTTCAGGCGTTAATATACGCTGCTTCCGTCAATTTTCTGCTACCGGTCTGGTGCGTACCGCGCACCGTGTGTCGTATCACACGAAATCGGCACAACACACAAACACACACACACACATATATATATACAATCACACCCAAACGCTGCTGCCCTAAATTGTGAAGCATTCTAAACACCTGGCGAGTTGAAAGTAAGAAAAAAGGAAAGAAAGGAAAAATAACGTTTCCAGCGAAACGAAACGGGCATAACGAGAATTTCACATACGTACACACACACACTCACACACGCAAACATGTGTGTGTTTATATATATATACATATACATAGATACATACATACACACACACACACGCGCTCACGTAAGTGTGCATATTTCACCCATCGTTTCCATCGGTGGGGTGGTCCTAAAACGGAACGCTTTTCCCATGGCCCCCGGGGGTTTTGTGGAAAATGAAGCAAATTTTGGCTTGTGCGGTGCGTTTGCGTATGTCATCGTTTGATTTTTCATACCCTAGCTGGCGGACCCATTTTCCCGGTTTGAGCGGGTCATGCGATCAATGAAGCAAGCACGGCCATGTGAAGGGCAAGAAGAAGATAAAGAAGAAAACAGATACTAATGAAACAACAAACCGGTAAGGAGTGGTGAAACAAAGCAAAAAAAAAAACAAGCACACACACACCTTCAAAGATGGCACGTTTCGATGGTTTTGCACGATTGAAAATGAGATGATCGTTGAGTGTGTGTGTTTTTTTTTTGTTGCGGTTTTTGTTATGGAATTTTCTCTTTCGTTTTAAAGGGAAATGGTTGGTCCAGAAACGGAAAGTATTGTAAGCAGCAACTTTTAAAGGATCTGTATCCAACCAGAAGAGTGAAACGAAAAACAAAATTTAGAATATAATATCCACACAAAAAATTAATAGTAAGCAAACAAGCGCGTGGAGTAAATTTTGTCACTGACTGTTCTTATCACAAAACACGCGTACCATCCTCCACACTTGCGTGAGTGAGAGAGAGAAAGAGAGCGATAAGAAACGAAAGCAGAGCGGATCAAGTGAGCCGGGATCTCATGAGCTTATTTGAGTGGTTAAAAGTTGATAACGATGTAAAAGTGTTCTTGGGCAAACTGGTGCAGGTACAGCCAGAAACACAGCTTATTAAAAATTCTGATTTTAAACAAAATGTGCTAGCCTGTAAAAAGGGCTGCTTGAGAGGTAAAACCAAGTTTTTGTTGCTTTTAAACGCAATTTACTTATACATTTTTTTTTATAAAGGAATTTTTATTTTATTTAAACTAAGCCCGAATTAGACAATTTTTTTCATACTAACAAAAAGCACATTTTCACACCTAAACCAACCCCGGACCAGACAACATTGTGGCGAGCGTAGCAGCACCAGATTTTCCACACGGATACACGGAAAGCAAGGGAGTTCGTGCCTTGTGGCACATTCTTTTAGCCACCACGGAACACGGAACACGGAAGCGGTGAGTCAGCAGCATGCGTAGCACCTGCCCAACAGGAACCAAAAGTTTTTGGTGGGAGGTGGCAAATTAAAGGCATTCCGACGTCCACCCGCATCCAAGCTGACCTTGGGCTGGTTTAGCGGGTGACCGACGCCAGTACGCACGCATTTTCCGTTGCGTGAAGGCGAGCGGTTTCGGTTGTTTTATTTTGTGTGCAAATGGAGCGCTATTTCGTAAACCTGCTTCGAAATGATTGCATCGGTTGATTAGCGAGCGCGCTAGTGTGGCGTTCCTTACATGCTGGCTAGCAAACTCGCACACTTTTGACAACTGACAACTGGTGGACGGGCCAGATGAAGCAACGGCTGTGGAAATGCACTAATAAACAGCGACGATTCAGTCGGCACGCCGCGGGTTAGCCAATCGATCGTGTTAGCACCGTGTGCATCCCGCCAAATTGCCATAATGGTCGGCTACCGAAAGCAACAACAGAATGCGCCATTAGTGGTCGTTTGGGTCGTAGGGCGTTAACGATTAGAAAACGAGCTCCCCAAAAAAAATGTTATCCTCCCCTTACCAACAAAAAAAAAAGAAGAAAAAAACAGCGGAAAAACAACAACCCAGCACGGAATGCTATTAAGGGCTTGTGGGAATGCGGCAAGAGTGTCGGATAATATTTCGATTACTGTTTTACAACCTCCCGACTGTTAGCAACCTCTTCCTTCCCTCTCGTCCCCCATCCCTTCTTCTCCTTCAATCACAGGCCAAAGAAGAAAAAAGAATCACACGCGTCTTGAAAACAACAACAACCAAAAGAACTGCAGCGCTCGTACGAGAGCAGCTCGAAGCAGCGGACCCGTTGCTGATGCGTTTCGTCACGGTCCGCACATTCGTTGCTTCTTTATTGACTGCGACCGATTTGTCGAGTGGCATTAGGCCGGCCGGGGCGACAGAACCATGTAAAAACAGCCGTAACGATTTCATCAAAGGCCTCCTACTCGGATAGATTTCTCACGCTCGACGCCTGCGACAGATCGCGACCGGACGGACGGTACGGGCGACCGGTGGACGATAGCAGTTCACGTCCAAAGTGGCCCAAAACAGTTACGAATGATGTGTTCATTTAGGTTGTTTTCAACAAAGCATTTTTATTTAGAATTCTCCGTCCCAGTTAAGAGGGATTTTTAAAATATTTCAACAATGGAATTGATGTGCCTTTTTTTTGTACCTTATATTAGTATTGTAAGGTCTGTTTGTATTTAACCCAATAAGAATAGTTATTAAATTAAACTGATTTTATGAATTCGAAAATCTGTACCACTTAAAACACAAAAATTGAGAATCACTGTGCAAGTTGTCATTTCGAAATTTATCCCACTGTGCATTATTTTTCACTATACTCAAGAAATGGAAAACCACAACTGAGAGGGCCCGACAAAAAAACAAATCTCTCTCTTCAAAAAAAAAAATCCCCATACAAACGACCCGTCAACCGTGCGTGAAAATACCCGTCCGTGGCAAGTACGTGCAAAGAAAGGCACCGTCGCACCGCCGACAAATGCTAACCATTTTCATATTTCCGTTAATTGCTAACACACTCCGGGCGGATTCCCCCATTTCATTTTCAAACATTCCTTTCCCAATACCGGCGAGCGATTAGCGCCAGCGGCCGGATTAAGCACGCCAGCACAGGGGTTGTGTGTGTTTTTTTTTTGTTGCTTTATTGGCCACGATGGGGATTCGTCCTCATTTTTCGATTGCCTCGCACACTTTGCGGCACATTTAAGGGTTGCGCACGGTTTGATTGGGAAAAGTGAGCATAATTTTCTTTTGCAGCCGCAAAACACAACAAGATGAGAATATAAAAAAAAACACTCACACACACACACACAAATCGTCCGCCTGATGAAGATGATCCCGGGGCACGGAATTGGGGCGCGTATTAGCGCGACCAGTTGTTTATGGTCAAATCATAATTTTTGTATTAAATTGGAACAAGGAAAATCTCTTCAAACAACAGAAGAAAAAGCGCACACACATAGTAGCCGCTGCCCAGCTTTTAAATTATGTGGAATACTGGCTACAAAAAGCCG
>STHB01032695.1:0-10466 GCA_018908115.1 Anopheles rivulorum
TACACTTCAACGGAGAGGTTCAACATATGGAGTCCATGTAGTGCGGGAACGAGCAAACATTATCATTTTGTTTCAGTTGAATTTGATTTCGGTTGGTTTCGCGAGGTTTGATAATAGGAGAAAACGGAAACCTTCGCTTCGTTGAGATGAAACATCAGTGAAGCCCCAGCTTTTCGTTGGCTCCAAGCTGTCTGAAACCAGCGTTTCGGGTGGTTTGTGTTGCGTACAGTCTGTGCCGACGAAAGGCAGACGCGTACAGTGGGTGGAATATTTCAAAGACTAAAAACGGGGGGGCCAGTAACGATGAGCCCGTTAACTAACTCGGTTCGCTGTGCGGCTCAGCTTTCCCGATTGCGGAGTGCAAGAAAAACGGGCTACGAAAGCAACCCGAAAAGTCGTTCGTTGTTATGATTATAATCGGACAGCCAGAAGGTCCTGCGAAACTGTCATAACCTCCAACCCCACGCTTGCAGGATACAGCTCCCGTCCGTCCACCAATTTGTAAGAGGCAAATCACGGAACCGGAAGCAAACGGAAGGCTTATTATGACGTTGGGTGTGCTCCGGTTTTTCTTTTCTCTTTCTGCTCGACCGGGAGCAGATCACCCTTTCAGATGGTGATGTGTTTCTGCACCACAACTTATCAACTGTGAACGTTTCGAGCGGCAACCATTTCGGTACGGGCATGGAAAGGGTAAGGATGGAAACGGTTTTGCTACCCCCAAGACCCGGAATGGTATCGTGGGGTACAAATGAGACACCAATCGGTCCGGTCAAGCGCCCGATGTGGTGTTCGGTGCGTGGTAAATGGTGGGTTTGTTGTTATTTTAAACAAACCGGGTTTTCCGCCGCAAGTTTTCCATAGGCCCAAAAATTAGTGTCGGTCGTATTTTGTGCATCCTATTTCCGCCTTTTGTCCGAATTCCGAACGACACTTAAACGCTCCGGACGTTTCCCGGGACCAACGATGAACATGTTCGGAAAGTTCATGGTGGGAATGAATCTACACCAATTAGGAGTATTTATTGGGGTTCGGTTCTGGTTGCCCTGTGCGGAAAATCACAAAACTAGACCGGACTAGCCCGTTGGAGTTAACTTTTGCAGCATGATTGGGTGGGCATCATCATCATCAGATAGTAAAATTATTTCAATAGACACGTTTTGATTAACCAGTACGATACGAGGCATAAAACTGATCGGTTTAACCCTTTTGCTTATGAATTTCTGGTTGTCAATTACGTTGAAAGTATAATAATTAATCCATGAGTAACTAAACAGGCACAGCTCCATAAAAAACAGGGACCAAATGAAAGCTTTTCCAGTTAGCTGTCATTAAAAGAGAGCTCATGCCGTTGTATTTTCAAGGCAAAAAAACGCATTGTTACATGAAATGTAGCATCACTGGTGAACGGTGAAGTCATTGACGATGCGCATCACAGGATGAAAGAGAATCGTCGTCGACCGGAAGACTGCTAAATCTCCGAACTGTCACTATCGGTAGCAGATTTGAGGGAGGCTTTGCTGCGTGCGGTACACATCACGCGGCACGTGAAACTGCACGAATGTTAGCCCTACCAGTGGTAGAAGCCCGTTCGTTAGGAAAGATATCCGTATTTGTAGTTCCAGGCCAGCATCCCACTGTCTAACGAAGCGGTCCTTTGATCGGGCGGGCGATGGATTTTCTTGCACGTTGCACGTTACGTTCTGCCTTGCAATGCTTGCGGCCGGCTAAAATCATTTACCTCCCTAACGAACGTATTTTATCGGCGTAGTGAAATGCTTCGCCACAGTTTTTCCATTGAACTTTCGGTTTGTCCGCGGGATGGGGTGGTCCGCGGAATGAATGGATTGGACGAAATATTTGGAGTTTGACCTGGCGCCGTACCGACTCGGCAGGTGCACACGGTTCACACCGTTCGTCGCGTAGACCGTCCGATCACACCGTACCCCGTTGCCGCAAAGCTTGTTGGGAGAAAGCTTTTTGAAGTGGTAAACATGTTTATCCTGCATCGTTTGCGAATGTCGCTACGGCAGCGAATGCTGAGTGAAATAACAACTGGCATTGGAAATGGTGCCTGAAGGCGTGCGATGTTTGCTATTCTCGGTGGTAAGGGCCAAAGGGGAGACAGCGTACAACGAACCGTGTGGGATTGGGCGGACGGTGACTAAAGGCAACATATTCCGGCAAAGCAGTCAACCAACCTGGCAGCATGGTCGACGGGGATAGAATTTTTTTGTTTGTTTGTGCGGATGAACACAACGAAAAGACGAGCCCAACTGAGCCAGTACATGTATGCTCGGGTCGTGACATCTCGCGCAAAGCTGTGCGTTATTTTGTGGCAAAAACTCTCAACGGATTCGATTTGAGGTATTCGCTATAAGCTTCGTTTGGCGTGGTAAAAAGTGAGCGAAGCTGATTTTTTAATTAAAAACTAAAACCCACCGCGCTCCGAGATGAAGGGTGTGCACACGTGTTTGTGAGCACATGTGTGTGTTCCTTCGTCAGTGAGCGACACGGATGAAACCTCCATGGAGGCGCCCAGTGCTTTGTGAAAGAAGCGTTCATGGAGGCGCCCGGTACCTTGTAAAGGAGCTTCATGGAGGCGCCCAGTACTTTGTGAAAGAAGCGTACGGAGCTTCATGGAGGCGCCCAGTACCTTGTAAAAAGGAGACGCTTGGTGTTTCATGTAAAACGCAAATGGCACAAACCGAAGCTGTGATGCTATTAATCGAAACACGCACATTATCTTGAGGCCATCTTTTTACTCCCTTTTTTTTAACCCTTTTGCGAATAATGGAACCGCGAAGCATACGGTTAAAAATTCATATGCAAATAAAGCCCTAATTTTTGCCACCCACGCGGCTGTTTTGTTGCTGAAGCTACAAATAGAATTCGTTCGTTCGCAAAAAAGCGATCCATCAGCCGCATGCATGTAACATGAGTGTTGAGCTTTTGCTGTTGTTGTTGTTGTTGTGTGCATATATTTTCATCATATTTTCCACACGTTTACCTCGGCAGCGTATCGCTACATCGGATGGTGGCCCCGATTGTTTGACGATGGTTGACGTTGACGCTGCTGAAAAGTGAAACGTAAGCACTGCTTGAAATGTAGCAAAGCGCAAAGAAAGAAAAAAAAACGCTCCATTCAGGCTTATGTATCGTGTTACAGTGCTAGAGTGTGCTGCCGGAGCATACAGTTTGCGATAAAGTAGACGATTTTTCCTTCGGAGGCATCTACTCACGGGCTCAGCAGAAGTGGCGCGGGTAACCGTTTGCGAACATGAACGCTAATGGTTGATTCAATGCGTGTCTCTGGTTACACATTTACATTTCTGTTGATTTGCTGGCGTCAAAACCCCTTTTTCATTGTGTTTGAAAATCTAATCCTATCGTTATGCCGGCTCTAGTGAAGGGTAGCATGGTGGCGTTTCTTTCTTTGGCTCTGCGCTATCTGTGACCTTTTTCGTAGTGTGAAAATATACACGGTTGCTAAATGGCGATTTGGAGTAACGAAATTCACACAAATAAAATCAGTAATTTTGATCAGTTTATTTCACTTTGTGTAATAATTTTAGTTAAAAAAAAGAGAGAGCGAGAGAGAAAGAGAGAGAGAGAGAGAGAGAGAGAGAGAGAGAAAGAGAAAAAGAAAGACAGATAGACAGAAATGACTCGCAGTCGTTTAATTGAAGCAAACTTAATTACTGGAAAGAGTTTCTCAATATTCATGCTTATTAACATTCGTTGATGACTGTTACCATGATATTTGTAGCAATCTCGAAAAGCTGCTTACACTCTGCTTTACATTCATCTTGTACCATTTGTTGTTGTGAAAAAGAGAAAGTGCGTGAAATAATGATGAAATCATTAAAAGCCAAAAAGAAAATCTTCAAAAGAGTAACAAAAAAAAACCAAAATGACTCACACGTTTTGCAAACATGCATCCCAAAACGGATGAAAATAAAGCGAAGCGAATCAAACGGGCTTACTGGACAACGGAGTAATTAATCGAATTCTGGTAGCATCATCCATTAGTGCCTGGGACGGGGGAACCTCACGTTAACCCCATTTTATCCCGCCTTGCTGATGATTGTGCCGTGCAGGCAGACAGAAAAACGTTCAGCTTTCACTTCCGAATCGTCCGAATCGTGGTTAAGTGTCCCGCACTTACTGTCGGTGACACTGTGCCCTGGCGCACCAAATACGGCAACGCTTTATCCATTCGGCAAACTGCAACTTCGACTGATTGACGCAAATTAGAGTTCAATTTGGTGATTTACGGGCACAAAATCTGCACCCGAACGGGTGGCATTAGCCTGGCTGGGCAAGTCGTGCCCCGGGAAGTTTGTGTGTGAGTTTAGTCATTTCCATTAGGATTAAATGGACAATCCGAATGGGCTTTCGGAACGGATTGGTGCGTTTGATCGAATGATTAATTGGAGTATTTGGAAACACTACACTGGCACCCGTTGTTGGGGGAGGGGGGAGGGGGGGGGGTTACGTTCAGACAGTTTGTGCTATGCGCTCTATGCTGCACTTTCGGGATTGTTATTTGCAGAATGCACTTGTCGGATAGAATAAAATAACAAACACGGGCATCCGATTAATTCATTCAATTGGACACTTTCCGGAATTTTGCGAGCGGGGTGAGCATGCGCCATTTTGTTCTGCTTTCGCAAATTCGAGTTTGAAGTTAGCTTGATTGGAATTCTTTCGTCACTGGACACCGTGTCTGCTTTTGCCTTTTTCTTGTTTTTTTTTTGTGTGCTTAATTAACATTGGAATTAAATCAATCTTTCGCAACATTACGATCGCATCGGGTACGGTTCGGTTCATTATGTTTGATATGCAAACACACACACACACACACACACACACACACACACATACAGGGAGAGTAATATCTTTCCGTCCGCGTTGCTGTTGCCTGAAAGAAAGCCGGCTACGCGCTTAATTATCCGGCATGATGGGAAATCAAACATATCCGCCAACACATTCCGTCAACAGCGTGTGTATCTGTCCGGTTCGGTCGCCCATTTTTTACATTTTTGAAAGCAAACACAGAAAGAGAGAGAGAGAAAAAACAGGCGAGAAATCAACACACGCGGATTGATGAAATGTGTTACTGATTTATTCATTACCGCCCGGCAAAAGGATGAAGTGGAAATGTTGGCTTTCCCCCTGCAGGTGGCACTTTTCGCGTTTTGTGTGTGTGTGTATGTGTGTGTGTGTGTGTTTGTGTTGTTGTACGGTTGACAGATTTTGTCCCTGCCTTATCCTAACGATGGCCCATTCGTTAAGCTTTAATTCCTTCCGAATGGGGACACAACATGCCGAAGCGTCCGATTGATCGTGGCGGTGTTGTGTACTGGCAACACTGATGTGCTACCTTCGTTGAAATGAAAGGGAGACTAGCCACCCCCAAAAAAAAAAGGGAAAAAGCATTGCAAATCGTACAACGTGCGCTTTTCATTAACCATAATGAATATGGCATTCCGTTTGTTTCGTGATAATCGTTTGAAGGGGTTTTTAATTTGCAAAGAAAAACAAAAACAACAACAACAACACCAACCAGAAAAACTGATTTTCGTTTGTTTTGCTTTTTAATTACAGCGGTACCGGGGTTTTGTTCAACAGGCGGCGCGGGTCGTCGTCGGTGGTTTTAATCGGAGCACGCGCTCCACTATTGATACATTCGCCTGGCGCACGTTTGTTTGTCCAATAATCCACCGGACCGGGATTCGTCAGTCTGTGCTGGTGGTCAGTTTTTAATCAACGCGGACGCAGTAATTTCGAACAATGCTGATCGAACCCTCGACACAGCTTAATCGAATGTGCGGTGTTAATGTGTGCAGAGCGTAAAGAATCGGTGTAACCGTGGTCGAACAACTTCAGCCATTTGGTGATGGGCAGAAAGGGTGTGCAAAAGCGTTCCTTTCCTAACACCGAGGCATCCAAGTTGCCAGTGGTTGAGTGCAAAAATGCATTGAATTTCTTCTTTCATTCAGCACATTCAACACTTCCACAAACCAGCGTAAAGACATCGAAAAAGTGATGCATGAATGGAAGAGTGTGTACCATTTAAACTAGCAAAAACCGAAACCGAACAAAGCAGGCCGGAAAATTCCACTTTTAACCCTGACACACTGCATCGGTTGCTGTGATTGGAAGGAATCGACACGGAAACCAGATACAAAAGGGGAAAACATTTCTTCGCTGTAAAATAGAGAGAGAAAAAAAAACCGAGCAAGATAAATCCGAGTGTAAAGTGTACCGGTACGTGTGTGAAAAAGAGTGTAAAAGTGTATTGAATTTAATGGCCGTGTGCCGTATGCACGTGTGGAGCGATGAGCTTAAGCCGTTCCAAGCGACAGTGCTAGTGGTAGTGTGCCCAGAGGTGCGGTGTGAAATGTGAGTTTGTGCTGGTGCGCAGTGAAGTGATGGGCAAATGTGTACCGGTGCGATCCCACCACACCGAAAGACAGTGGTGAGGAGCGGATCGAAAATCAAAGTAATGCCCGTAAACTGTCACCGCCGGCAATGCAATGTGTAATTGCGCCACGGTGTGTGTGTGAGAGCGTGTGCGTTCGGTGCGATAACGTGTTGATGCAGTTGGTTGCTGTTGGTGCGCGCAACGATGGTATTGGTGGCGCACTCAGCTAGAAGCAAAGTGATCACTTGCTAGGTTGCGCGCGCGTGTGTGTGTTTGTTTTTTGTGTTCATCTTTCCGTTTCGCTTATGTTTTGTCTCGTTTCGGTTCGATGTAACATACGTTGTCATCTAGTGCGAACGTCAAAACGATTCCGTGTGCGTTCCGGTACAGCCTCCTGTGGCAGGTATAGGCAGGATGTTGTTGATGATGATGAGGGTGATTTTGGGGGTGGGAGTGCGCCCGGTTGCAGTTTCCCTTGTGCCCGGTTGGTAACGTGCGGTGAACGGGATAATCTATTAAGTGGATTTATTATGGTTTAAATAAAGGATTATTAAAAGGCAAGCGCTACGTCGACGCTGCTACAGACCGTACAGGGTGAAAAACGAAGAGAGAAAGAGAGAGAGAGAGAGAGAGTGAACGAAGACACACACGCACAATACACGGAGGAATTGGAGGAAAACCTGCTGGAAGAGCAAACTCTAAAGGTAAGTGTGGTATTGTGCACTTTTCCACCAACACCGGGAGGGATGATTTCCCTCGCAAACCAGTATGGTAAAATCGATCCATCCCGAACGTTTTCTTCATCGGAGGGCAACAGCAAAACCCCCATTCCTGAATGATTAGTCGTTTCAGCAACGATCGTTTTACGTGGAAGTGCTCACCGGGAAGAGGCAATCAATAAAACTTGCTTGATGGGGGTTTTGTTTTGTTTGCCGTTGTTGCCCATGATGGTTGCTCCTTTGGGTGGGTTGTGAACGGTGGCTCTGGGCTGGATGTAACAAGCACGAAAGAGCTGGTCGGCAAACGTTCCGGCTAATAGGGTGGGGGATAGGTAGGATGGTAAAGGACCCACCTCCACACTTTTGCTGAGCCTGCCTGATAGTGACGTCATAAAGCTCGGGCTAACTTTTCCTGCCCTTATGAAAGCAGCAGACGGAAAACACTTGCCAAGCGAAACAAAGTTAAGTTTTCTATTAAGATGGATGTAATGAGAATGTTTTGCTCCCACTTCGCAACCATGTGTAAATGAACACTTAAGCTAACCGCATTATCGCATTTAATTATCAATTTGTATAGTTGAACAGTTTGCACCATTCCGTTCCTATTTCCGAGTGCTGAGCAAGAATTCTTCCGCTCCGTTCAGCTTTTCTCTTCTTCCCTCATAAAGGTCGATCAACGGCAACACCTGGTGATATTTATTCGCCTCCACGAGAAGATGTGTCTTTCGGTGGGCATTATCTTTTCCCTCCAGTTTGTCCGTTTATCCACCCATGCGAGAGCTGCAGCATCTCGCCCTGTTACAAGTGAGATGATAGATCATGGAAATTATTACCGCAATATTTGTCCGGCTATTATCGTATCTATGCGTTTCACGCACAATGTACGACATGATGGTAGTGGGCCCAGGTAACGGCCGGTCGGTTGCGTTGATGAAGGAAGAATAGGAAAATTATCTTCCGAACAAGCTTTCACTTTGCCTCTGCCGCTCTGCAGGTCTGTGGTAGATGTTTTGGTCCTTTTGCTGGATGTGCTGCGTGTCACTCGGAATGCCGGGTATGACGTAGACAAGATCTTTTTTTTTTTTCGTCTCCATATGCTTTGTTTTAGCTTTCTATTTTTTGCCTTCTTTCCTTCGCTCGCTTGCGTGACTGATTGCTTAAGGCTTTTGTGGTTTTTTTTGTGGTTTTATTTTTGTGTTGCTGCTGCCATTTCCTTGCTCCGTGCTTTGGTGTGTGGAGGAGAAAGATTTTGTGGTCGATTTTGTGCCATTTGGCGTCACCTGGAACGAAGACAGGTTTGCAGAATGGTTCTTCACTTCACGCCGAATGCTGGCAGTCAAGCTTACGTGCGTGTGAACGGGAAGCTTTCCCTGTTTCGGCTATCACTTGACCAAACATCGCCCAAAGGTATCGGTACCGACCCACACGATAATGCCACGGCTGTATGTGTGCCTTCTGCTCCATATATCTATTCCGGATGGAGCTCTCTGGACCATCGCACCAAAAGGCAAGAAAAAGACGAAACGAAGCAAGCTTAAACGCATTAGGGCAACTTTATTCGTACGCGTTTGCTGGTTCCCTATTTTCTTGCTTTTTTGACCAGAACCATAGACATAGAGCCGTGGCACAAGCATACCATTATGTGCTGCCCGAACATCCAGGTTTCGTTACCTTGGTTTGGTTCCAGAGGGGGTTTTTCACTCCCGGGAGCTTGAGCAGCAGTAGGGCCTCTTTTGATGGAGGCTTCGTGCCAAGATGATGGTACACGAGGTAAGTGTTTGCCGATTTGCTGCTGCTGCTGCTGTTCTTTCCCAGGTCCGCTGAGCGATTCCGACGAACGTACCGGAATGTACAGGCGGTGCGGGAAAATATGTTGGCGTGGGAGGGGGGAGAGGGAGAGAAAAGGGGGGTGGGAGCACGAACTTGCGGGCGTGCGGCCAAAAAACAAATTCAATTTATTCTGACTGATGCTACTGATTGGAAAAAGAATAACTCAAACTCAGCGGGATGAAGTACTTAAACTCTCTCGGGAGGAAGATGCGGGTGGATGGGAGGAGAGGGAGCGAGGGCGAAGGTTTTCCTCTTCTTCTTCTACTTCTTCTTATTATTATTATTATTCTTTTTATTCTAGTGCTTTTGCTGGGGTGGCTTCTTCCCTTGCGCGCAGGGTGGCCCATAAGAGGGCGCATAGGCTTGTTATGATTTTCGTGCGGGAGAATATTGTTTTTCTTTTCTTGTTCCCATTGGAACCCACCGTGGGCGAGGTCCATCCTTCAGGTATTCTTTCCTCCCAACAAACACACACACACATATTTTCCCTGGTACGGTGGCGTAAAATCTAAATCCGTGTGGTTCGGCAAAAAGGTCTTGGAGATGGCTTACCCTGGCAGCTGTTTTCATCGAATTGCTGGGCTGGCCCACCGAGCGCATAAGAGGAGCCTTTAGGGTGAATTGGTTTGCCATTAACGAGCACGAGAGATATTAACGGTCACGGTGAGTGCGTTACATGCAGATGTGTGAAGCTTGGAAGCCCTCAATGCTATTTGGGCGATGTTCTCACTTATGTGAGCAATTACGGCTCGTGTGAGTGTCTCTATTTTTGGAGCTACATGTGGAGTCTCTGTAAGGCAAGATTCTTTATTATAAAACGTTTATTTATGAACGTTAAGTGGTTTTATTGAGCAATCGTGAGGATAGATAGGAACGGATATTGAGCAATCTTTGGGATATTGCTTAAAATATTGGAATATGTCTGTAAGATCTAAAGTGCCGTCGCTCTCATTAAAGTGCTTCTCAATTGCAATCTCATTAATTGTGTCCAATTTCTACCCTTACATTTATCGGTTTGCAAAACAATACCACGATACAGCAGCAAACACCTGCTGCTCGCCACAAACAAACCAACAGGTCATCAATTACCCGTATCCGATCGACCATCGACGAACGCCATACAGTACTGTATGTAACGATCGGTAAATTTAGTCTGACAGCAAACTACTTGACACCTGGAACAGCCGGAACCGTTGTAAAATCGACGTTCATCCCATCAGATTAGACATCCCATCAAGCCCGACATTGACCCAAAATCACCCTCTCGCATCGCTCGTCTCTGTATGGATGCGTGCGTGTGTGTGTGTCCGCTCATTTTCGGCTGATGTTGCGTTGGTGTGTGGTGATGTGCGGCCAACACGATCCGGTGATAAGAAAATTGAAATTGACAGCGTGACATGACGAAACTGAAATTTGGCCAAAATCGGCAAACCAAACCATTCGAACGAGTTCATCCAATTTGTAGGCCCAGGTTTTAGGCAAACCAG
>STHB01032696.1:0-10465 GCA_018908115.1 Anopheles rivulorum
GAATGAAGTTATAAAGTGGATGTTCGTAACTGGCAAATTAATTGAACAGTTAAATTTGGTTTATAATGGTTTTAATTTTATAATTAAAAATTGATTTAAATTAAATAAGAAACATACCTTTTTTGTTTTAACTGTAATGATCAGAAGGAAATAGTGCACATTTTAATGTTTTGCCAACCACTTGCCAACCACTGGTTGGAGCAATCTGCTACGACAGCCGTCCGGCGTTGATCCCTCCCATAGCAGGAACGTTGTCTTTCGCCGGTAGAAAATCAACCCTCGAAAGCAGGAGGAATAGTAAAGCGAAACGCATCCCCACTGGCCAGCGCACTTGGACGACGCAGTCCAAACAAATGGAATCGTGCTCCGGCCAAGATAAATATCATTACCGAAACCAATCCCCTTTCTGCCTCAAACCCTTCATTGCCAGCTTGCCATTTACATTGCCGTACCGTATGTCCCATGTTCCTGGGTTGACTTTGCCCTGTTCGGTGAAGGAGGAACAGTAGCTTTTCAACTCCCTTCGCCAATCTCCCTGCGACTAGATAGACTTTGACAAAGTGATCACAAAACCTAATCAATGCGAATTTCGGTTTTAGCACCGTCCGCTATCGGCCTTCAGTGTGGCCGATGTGTGTGTCCTTTTTTTTTGTGTTGTTGCTTTCTTAAGGAAGTTCCTTCCGTTGGGCAGTGCTTTGCCGGGTGGCAACCCTTTCGCTCATCTCACTCGAATTTATCTTCTGCTGCGAGCAATGAGACGTGCGACGGTGCAAAATCATATCGAAACGATCGCTCAAGGCAACAACACCGTCCCGTCCGTGCTGAGCAGGGTCACACAACCATATCCGCCACGCGTGTCGAAAGTAACATGGGCGTCCGGTCGGGTATCGTGTCAGCTGAACATGGAGCATTGGGGGATAGAAAGAAAAAACACACACACTTGCTGTGAAACCACAGCTGCACACAGCTTGGCGTTTGGAGCGAGCTGTCGGCTCTGTTGCCGACTTCATAAAGATAATGTAAATATTATGTCATCACATCTTGTACCGGGCTTTTCTTATCCAGGCGTTCAGTCGTCGTACGCTGGAAGCGTGATTATTTTGTCAGCTGTTTTGACGTCTACATCCCGGACCGATTGGAGGGGAGCCCGGAATGGGGCTTTAAGAGTTCATCAACTGTCCGCAAAAGGATGCTCTGTCGGTAGCTAATCGTGGTCTAGTTCGTGGATTTGTGAGTGGACCAGCCACCACGAACGCAGCCTGCGCGAACTGCAACGTGTGTACGTGTATGAATAATGAAGCCCCTGATCCACGGGTCGGTTGGCTGATATTTCCCGCAGTTTGTTGCCCTTTTTTATTGTTGTTGCTGCTATTTTGTGTTGTTTCCTGTTAAGCTGTCTTTCTTCCCAACGTTTGACGAACCGTATCGGGAGAAGGGCTTACACGTGTCTGTATTTGTGTATATTTTACCTTGTCTGCGCGATAAACAATATCGCAACCATACAGGGCAGGACAGTCGGCACAAAAGGGTTTTGGCAGGGCCGGGTTACCCATCAAATGATGATTGCGGATCTTGCCCTTATCCGACCCCACTTGAAGATATTTGCCTACTCGGGCTTATCTGTATTGGGGTTGTAGGCCGGTGTAGCCATGTACTCCCATTTGTGTCGGCAATCCATTGTCCCAACCGCCAGGTACGGTATCATCATCTTGCCGTACGTTTGTTTAGTGCTAAACTGCTCCGAACCTTCCCCGATTTCTCACCGTAAGCCCATGTGGAGCTACCTGGAATGACAGTTTTGGTTGCGCACACAATACATCCGCTTCTCCGGTACATGTTTTCTGCGTGTGCAACGGGAATGTATGCTACTTTTCTCTTGAAGTAAAAAAAACCCTTGCACAGTGAATTGTTTATTGAATGGGCGGGAAGCTAGATGCTGTGATATCGCATGACAGCAATCAAGCAATCTTGACGGGCAGGCTGGTATGGAATGTTATGGTACGCCGGTACGCCCGTACCGTCCGGCGATATTTGCTTGTTTATCGTCAAGTATGCAGCATTTTTTCTCACTGATTGCCACAAACATTACAAGTGCTCTTGAAAAAGTAGATTATTTTGTGATTTTTAAGACCGGGCTATAGGAAAAATAAGGAATATTAAACATTGTTTGTTCAGTTCTGCATGCACATCATAATTAAAAATCTAAAACGAAACTTTGGAATAATTTACTGTTTTATAACACCGTTTTTATCGAAGTAAATGTGCATTAAAAAACGGCATTCGAGTAGATTTTAAATTTTAATTTAAAATATTGGTGAATTTTGATTCCTCCTTTTTTGCGCCGCAAAGTATGCAATCAATGTTACATATATCCTTTTATTATGATAGGAACATTTACATGTTGTTGCTGATATGTTAAGATTGAACTGTCCTAATATATGAATTTATACGCGAAAATATCACACTTTCTCTTCATTTTCAGAAGTGTTGCTTGTTCCCGTTCTCCTTTTAACATTCCAAAAGTTGCTGAGAAGAACCATTTCAAACTTACACAAATGTAAACCAGTATCGTTCCTCGACAGATGAATTGAATTAAATTTATCCTTTGCTTGTCAATCATCAATTTACCACAAAAGCCTTTTAATTAAGAATTCGGAAGTACACTCTAGCTGATGGCATGGAGTGCTTCAGTCGGTGTGAAAACTATGCCTCACGGAAAGCCTACCGGACACAACAAGATGAGCTATTCGTGGCAAAGACGTGCGGCGTGTCAGAAAAAATGTGCTGACGGTAGTCTTAATTTGTGACTATCTTAGATTGACATCACGTGCCGCTGCTGGCCGACGAAACCGACGCTAATGAATAGTGTTCCGACGTTAAACCGGCAAAAAAAACATGCTGCCCATATACTATCATGGGCTGCTTCCGAACGAAAGTTTTGACGGAATTCCGAGTGCAAAAAGCCGCCGGTTCGGTTCGCTGCTGAAGGTCGAGACCCACGGGACCCGCCATTTTCTCTGTGTATGTGTGAGTGTGATCGGTTTCGTGTGCTCCACGCTGGAAGATGTCGCTTTGTCACGTCACTCGTCATTTGTCTGATCGCATTACGTGCGACATGTACGTCAGATCCATTTCGCGGGCGCTCGTTTTTTTTGTGTCTTCTCTTCGACCCGGCTGGTTGACAGTGAACCGGGCCGGGCTTTCCATATACCGTATTAGAAGCGACGTGCACCAACAGCAAGGCCTTCAGCGCGCAAATCCACTAACGACGCATGATCGATACGTGAAGCAGCAGTCATTCTTGGCTCACTTGGGTTTTATTTTTGGCTGTGTTGGTAGCCTTAAAGAAAAATGCCCGTCAAGCCCGAGTGGTAAGCAAGCGCCTTTATTATTTATCTTGTTGTTTTCTTTCGCTTACCCCCAATCGCCCGCTGGTGGCTGGTGGCGGCAATAGGAAAGCTTCCAAACCCAACGAAAAAAGAGAGCAGAAAAGCAACAGCAGAATCCGGAAGTACCGTCTACAGCACTGGCGCTACGGGCTACGCGCCACACTAGCAGCCCGCCAGCATAATTTACATTCTCCGCATGAAGTGTATCAAAAATCATAAATTTCAATTTCGCCTCTCATGAATGTCAGGCCTTCGGGGCGGCAGCCCGAATGATACTTCATCGTTAAGCTTTTTCGGCGCTGTTCCATTCCTTCCCGCCCGTCCCGTGCATGGTCGCCGATCACCGGGCAGGTTCGTCATCCAGGATTGGCTTTTGCTGTAGCTAAATTGATAAATATTCACTTTTCGCCCGAGTGTAGGAGTGCGGACAGTAGCGAGCGTGCGGAAAAGCAGGGGAAAACGCGTCAAAAATAACGAACAAAACACACAGCAGTGGGGGAAAACTCGATAGAAAATAGGTTGCGGCTGAGAGGCGGCAAATGAAAGCAGCACTATCCCTCCGGGACACACATACACACGATGCACGTCCACAGGAATGGTAAGCAATTCTCCCAGGACGTTGTAGTGCTGCAAAGCAGTATCATCCTTTGCCGTTTACGCTGAAGTAGCCCGGAACGCGAAAGTAAGACATGAAAAGCAAACCTCCGAACAGGAAGAAGCCATGAAGGCAAGATTTATTCCGTTCTACTGCATGATCGATATCGCTGCCTTATTTTTCCTCCCGTTTTTTTTGCTTCTAAAACCCCATCAAATCGTAGGACGGTTTGGGTTTATCCATCCTGATATCTGCAGCGAACGCACTGGGATGGGAAACATCCAAACGCGAAATAAAAGGTGCTGCCGAAGACGGTTTGGTGCAGAGCTTGATTCATATGGACATGCTGGTGAGTAGGTTGGATTGGAAATTTGGTTTCGCAACCGTTTGAGTTGTTGTGGCGTGCCAAACGAAAATATGAAATCCATTTTTTGAAACGCATTTTTTTTTTGGATGGATGCTCACGAGCGCATCTTGATGCGGAGGACATTTGCATCCGATCGTTGCTGAACTGCAACTTCGTTTAAGTGAAATGGTACAACCGATAGTGAAAAGATTGCACGTGAACTTAACATAAATTTCTTGGACTATTGTGTTATTTATGATAAGAATGTTAAAAAAATGACAAACATTGCCATGAATTCAAGCTTTTGGATGTTTATTGTAAAGTTTACAGGAAAAGACTCGACAAAGGCCTTCTTGCTTGAAAACATCTAAAACTAGTAATAATTAACATCATATAGCACTGCGAGTTGCATACCTTTTGGCGCATTTACTGTCGATATTTTCAAAACATGCATGTTTTGAATGGAATCTTTTCGAGATAGTTTGCTATTCTCCGTAAAACGGTCAGGCTACTTGTTGTGGAATAAAATGAATACAATTGAGATATTATTTACATATTTTAAACATATCTCATGCGACATGGTGTTATGACAGAAGCGCACATAAGGATGTGCGCAAGTTATTATTGTACCATCGATCTAAACATGAATCTAGCAGCAAAAAGTTGCAACCAAACAATAAAGGTAATGGTAGGAGTACAAATTTATTTATCGTGAACAAAATGGCCAACACTTTTGTACTGGAAAATAAAAAAAAGCTGTTAAATATTTAATGTTCTCCGGGTTGCATACCTTTTGGCGCATTTGTTATCGATCGTTAAAAAACAAGCAGCTTGATTGGTTTCGTTGTTTTTGTGACAAAATGAATCACATTTTAATTTTAATTACAAACTTCAAACCTTTCCAATGCGAGGCAAGCGAGAAAACCGGCAGAGATATTGTTATGACAGAACCTCATACAAGAAACACCGTAACGTGCTTCGGGGGTCATGATGTGAAAATGTAACAAAGTAAAGGCACACATCGCAGCAGGATGTGGTGCAAAACTTCCTTAATTTATTCTTACCAGTTTCATTTAATTTAATCAACCTCTTCCAGCCGGACGGTATGTGGGCCGGTCGATCCAGGCACAACTTCCCCAATCGGGCACCGGGCGCGCGTTGCTCACGTCTTTGTCTTTTTTGGGATTGTTAGCAGCATAATTTTGCCGTGCGGCTGAATTGAATATACATAAATTTTAAGCACCAGCACCAGGCGTCTTCTGCCGTGGCACGAACATTTGTGTGCACCGGCGACCTAGTGCTGTACGGAGATGATGGGCAATGAGCTGCTTGGCTGTGATAGACACAATGCGAAAGGTATGATGGTTTTGTAAGCCGACACATTGCTGACAATGCACCATTGCGTTGCACCTTCTCGGCGACCGCCGTGCCGCTTTCATTTAATTTCAGCAGCGTACACCAGCACGGGTAATAGGATAACTGGCCGTGATGTGCTTTACCCTGATCAGTGGCGGGCCGTATACATGCAAAACTTCATAATACATTGATGCACCGGCATCATTGTAGTGGCGCGGCCACTCGAACCGATACCACGCCAAATCTGACAAACCACCGGAAAACATTCTCCACTGTTCCAGGTTCACCAGGCATGGTGCAAGGTTCGTCGTAATGTCATTCCACGGGGAAAAAAGGTGGTCTCCTCATAAGCACCATCACACGTTCATGAGGGTGAGTTAAACGCATAGCAAAAGGGGGGATAAAATAGAGGGCACAGCACAATGAAACAGTCTAACACATTCTTACTCACCGAAAACTAGTCGGCTAGAGGGTAGACGTTTCGGAGCGTGGGAAAGAGACGAGCCACGTGACGAGCAGACGGCCATTACTGCGAGTTTCGCTCCGCATGATCCGATTTGTTCCGTGCGAAAGCGTCGGCAAGTTGGCGAAAGCTCGTTTGTGGGGAATGAAGCTGGCGTTTTTCCCGGTGCTGGTGCATCGTACATACGAGGCCGAGGGTTTACTTTTGATAAACATTGCCTTCCACCTGAGGAAGGTTGCTTTTGCGTTAGAAACCTGCGATACGCCAGGTTCACTGGTGGCATTGCCGTGGAAAAGCTGAACCTTGGGAATTGTATTAATTTTGACAATATTAGAAGCATATATGAAATACATACATTTTATGATGTCTATAGTATTTTTGATAAGCAAATGAAAATAAAAAAAAAAATCCCAAATCTTAAAAGCCGGTTCACCAGTTTTCTAGTTGCCATTTAACCGAGAGTTGGATTATCCGTGTTGGTTGCAAATGAAAACTTAGAATTACGATTTACCCTACAAAGTGTCAAAAGATTGAAGATTAGAAATTTAGGGTTTAATAGTCAATACTACAATATGCTCTAATTGGGAATGTTTTCACTGATTCCTTTTTGTGAAAATAAATATAATAAAATCACATCCATAATACATGCAACAATACTAAGCATGAATAAAAAATCAGATTATTAACCATGTATTGCGCTTATTGGGGTGAACTTATAAGGATGAGTTTGCAAAGACAACACAGCACGGAAATTCGTTTTACTAATTCTTTAAAATTCACATTCATTCAATTCATTTGCCCCTTATTTTGAGAATATTCAGCAGTCAATATGTTCGTGTCAAACATCGCAGTGTTACGAGACACTATTGGGTGAAGCATTAACACTTGTGCGACTGTGACCGATGTATCGGTGATGTCGGTTTCTCTCTCCCCCCCCCTCCCTCCCCCCCGGGTGTTGTTAGTTGCATCATCTGTGTACATCAAAATTTCAGCAAATTCAATTTTGATCCTTTCTGTTGCCGATAATGAAATCACCGTCTTGGCAATTGTGATAGATACTTCCCGGTGCCGATGGTGTACCATTGTGCGGCACGTGCATTGACCGTGTCCCGTGTCGCTTTATCTCGTGTTGCACTTTTGCTGCGCGCCAGCAACGTTGCTGCACGTCCGGTGGTCCATGCAAAAACACGATTGCAGGCAGAAACCGGTGTGCTGTGGGGTTTACAATTTACCATCAGGACCGGTGCTTTTACACCCACGCCAAAGGATGTGTGCGTGTGTTTTGCTGTCGGGACACACCGTACGATGTTGCCCCGTGTACTGCCCGGGGACATTGTGCCGTCAATGCGTCGTAACATCGCAAGTCAGCAGTCTGTCGAAGAAAGTACCATTTTATGAAGATAATCTAATAAAGTTGCTCTTTCCTGCCATTTAATTCATGCACGAAAACTGCAAACGGCCACGGTAAACAAGACACCGGCAGATGGTGCCACCGGGTGCTGGGAAAAGGAATAAAAATGGAAAAGGAAAAATCGGAAACGCTCAGCAACAACAAAAAAGTAAGAAAGAGAGAGAGAGAAAGAGAGAGAGAGATAGAGAGCGAGAGAGAGAAAGAGAGAGCGAGAGAAAGAAAGAAATAGCGACTCTTCCAGCCCGGTGCAAACGATGCAACATGACTCTAACGAAGGAAACAACAAGCGCCGGTATAAATCAATTTGCCGATCGTAAGCAGGCAAATGGAAAAAAAGCAGACGTCCCCGGGTCGCTTTTCGTGGCGGTCCATCAAATTTGTCTCCGGCGCATCCCATGGTGCGTTGGTCCCTGCGGTGGTGGTGGTTGATGTAATTGCACAGCATTCTGTCGTCCTGGTCGACAACGGTTTGAGACATTTGCAATTCGCTTCGGCGTTCGGAATCTGCGCCAAATGCGTTCGGTCGCAGTGTCGTTGTGAAATGCTTCCGACATCATCAATGGATGCACTCTATCAGCGAGCGCGACGCATCTTAATCCCTTCTTCCTTCCTTAAGTGTGTCTTGTTGGGCTGTGCAGCAACCGGTTGCAGTGGTAGCACTCTTTTGCACACTAATGAAGTAATCAAACATTGCTTTAGTGTAAACAATAAATTTGATTTTAATTTATCATTTGCTTTTTGACGCGTTTTGATGCGCAAAAGTAATTGAAATTTGCTTCCGTACGGCATTAAAAACGAAAAATGTAAAGCTTATCTATGACAAGAGAATTTAATTTCATTAATTTACAAAATAATAGTTAAGATTTATTTATTTTTAGGCTAGAAAATGATTTTAAAAATTATAAAGCTAACTGATATTTAAATAATCGCGTTTATTAATCACAAAATATTTTTAAAAAAATTAAGACCAATTTATTCAAATGATCTTAATTTGATGTAGATACAAAAAATTATTTTTATAACTAAACTATTATTATTTTAGGTAGTTTTAATGTGTTCATCACCAAATCTGTAGCATATTAGAAAATTCGATCACACTTTTATATTTCAATAATATTTTTACTAAGTTAAAACTCAGTTTAAATTCAAATTCTGTGATGTAAACTACCAGAATAACGCAAACCAAAAGGAAATAAAATATGCTTCATTTTTAATTTTTATCATTACATGAACATTAGACTTGCCATAAGGCATGTATGTGCCAAGGCATGGAGATAGACTGCAATAAACTTTTTGCAATTTGTTATTCATACAGCACACAATTCACTAAACTGAACTATCGGCTCAGCAACGACAAATGGTCTGCGTATTTGGTTTTCTGTTGCTGAGATTCTTCACCTAAATTGTGACTGTCTCAGTTCAAAGTTTGTTCGTCTACTTCGTATTCCTTGATGGCATTCCAATCTAAACGGTAACAGAAGTAGATCAAAATATGTAAATAGTATAAATAACCACCGTGCGCTTCTTGTATACTCACCTCGGTCGTAGTAATCGTACACGACCACATATCCAGGGCGTTTCATAGCCACCTTATCTAGTCGGTAAGCCGTTACGGTGAAGCAGTTCGGTTCGATTCCCATACTGCCGTAGTACACAACAACGGATGTGCCACCGTACCTGATTCCGGAATACTGTTCATAAACACAATGATTAGATCAAATGCACTTCTTCTCATACCTGCAGTACCCTCACCCATATCTGATCGTTAGTAATCTGCTCGCTGATCGGATTCCGATCGACTACGTATCCGCTAGGAAAGATCACCTCGATTAGTGTCATATGTGTACGCTCATCGGACTCTTTCCGAATGAAGCTAGCACACACTTTCAGCCGCAGTTCATAGCTGGAATTTGTGGTCTGTTTCTCCAGATCCAACTTGAAGCGCGGCTCGAAGTTCACAAGATTCAAGTGGTACTGATAGATCACCTGCAACAATCCGAACCCGATTCCACCAACGTTTATCTCCACAGAATTTGTGTCCTGCGGTATATCGTTGAAGGTGATAATGTTGTTGTCTTTAGAGTTGATGCGGAAATATTGGGTAGACCTTGCATATTTCAGCTGTATGGTATAGTCGTTACGCGAGGAGGAGATTTTTTCCGCCAACTTTGTCAGTGCCGTCAGTCCCACGAAGGTTTCTTGAGTGCGCCAAAAGTTTCGGGTAATAAAGCGTTGATTCACCAGCCAGCGCATTATCGGAATACTTTCCACATATTTCTCCGCAATTAAAAATGACAACAACGTGTAACCGGTGGTCTCAATCTTGTAAGTGGTTTCATAAAATCGTTCCGTGCTATTCATCATAACAGTAGACTTGTTGATAAGCTTCTTGAATGCTTTATCCTTCATCCTGTGCCCATTCATCATCAATGCATAGGTCGCAATTGATAGTTCGTAAGGATCGTCGAGGGAATCCACCTGACTGCTTAGATAGTTCATTGCCCTTTGGATCACTGCCGCGTGCTTCACTTTGGCATTCTCGTTCTCAAGCAGTGCCGTCACCACGAAAGATGTCAATCCAACGCCGTCACGAAGACCGCCTTGTATGTCTTTAAGAATCACGAAACCGACCTCATCGAATCTTCCCGAGTTGTGCTGCTTCGAAGCAAGCCAATGGTAGGCCTTCTCGACCATGGCCGCATCAACCTCGCTTATGTACTTTGACGCCGTTAGCATCGACTTTGCAACGAAGGCGGTAAGGAATACGCTACCACTAAAATTTTGCCATACACCAAACGAACCATCTTTCTGACGGTAACGCATCTGAGTTTGATAGCCCTTGCGTGAAAAATTGGTGGCTATATCGATGACATACTTGTCCTTAGAACCAATAGCATGCATGTAG
>STHB01032697.1:0-10463 GCA_018908115.1 Anopheles rivulorum
AATGTTAAAAGACAAAATTATTAACTTGATCTTGAGACATAGTGAGAAAAACAAACTTGAGAGAAAATAAACAAAAAGAAACACCCAAAACAAAACAAAAATAGAAAAGGTGGCTATGTATATGTAAAAACAATATAATAAAGCCTCGAAATATATTCTGAACGCTGAGAAGGCAGAAGCGAAGACCTAGATAGATGCACAAGGAAAAGAAAAAAAAACAAGAGTAAAATAAAGCTATAAAAACTTGCATCTCAAGATGCACGCACCGGCACGAGCGGAAGCTGTCGAACGGGAAGGAAACTTTAGCTCGCAGCGCCCTACCACGGTGGCGCAACCCACCCGAACACTAGGCTAGAAGTTTCTATTGAACAAAACAAACACCTCGCACAGACACACACACACATGGAAAAAGTCACATTCAATCCTGCAGGTAAACAAACCAAAAACCACACACACGCACACATGTATCCTCGGCGCGTGGATCGAACGGAACCGCCTAGTGTTGTCGCCGGTTGCAAACATAAAACTTTGCGCAAACCGGACGTCGCGCATCAGTACGGTGTGCGAATTCGCGCAAGAAGGTCGCGGCTTCGAGTTCCTTTTGAACGAAACCAAACTCCCCACCCGTGTGTGTGTGAGTGAGACGGAAAGAGAGAGAGAGAGAGAGAACGATCGGGTAAGATCGTCGGATCGACAGTACGATACGCGCTTTTTGTTTTGACGGCGATCGTTCGCTCGCTCGCTCGCCAGTACCGGCCAGTAGTGTGAACGCGTTGCGATCGAGTGGATCGGTCGGCTTTAGGTCAGCCACGAGTAGTGCATTTGTGCCGTTGTTTGTCCACCAACAGGGGAGCATTTTTCGCGCCCATCCGGGGAAAGTGTAGTGAAGAACGATTGACCACACGAGTGTTGTTGCGGATGTTTTCAGCGTCGTCCCATGTTTGGGGTGAGAAATTTCGATTGTTTACTTCCGATTTAGGGAGAGAGGGTTGCGTGCCACTTAGTAGAGCAACATTGGGGTGGACATTTATTGTAACCGACTGATCGCAAGTGTGTGTTTGTGTGTGTGGTGTGAAATAACGTTACGGGTATCGAAGGTTCGTGACGCATCGTAACCGAATCCAGTTACCGAATGGTGCCAGCAGTGCATACCTAACCACTGTACCAGCGTAATGTATTACGGAAAAAGAGGAAAAGAACATAAACAAAAGCAGACTGTATAAAACCATGTGTCTTGTTGTGGAGACGCGAAGAACCTCGTTGCAGTTGCAAGTTGCGTTAAGCAACTGTTCAAAAACCACACGAACAACAAATCGTAAGGAGTGAACCACTCGCAACGCAGAAGCTTTTGCGTGCGAAGGAAGCTTTTGCTTCACTGTGTGCATGTGTGTATCAACTGTTGTGTGTAAGTGAGTGGTGGTGTACTACAGCCCGCCGCTCGCACGTAGTGCACTGTGTGTGATTGTTCACGTGCCTTACGTTACCAGCCACCCGTCCATCGGGTTACTCACCGCCTCCCCCCCCCCCCCCCCCCCCCCCCCCCCCCCCCCCCCCCCCCCCCCCCCCCCCCCCCCCCCCCCCCCCGTCAAAACATGGCGCCTCGTTGTGTGATGCAGCTGAAGCGTGACGTTTCAGGCAGCAAAACAACCGTTTTCGGCCAAAAAATAGAACGTTTCGTTCGCTGTTCGCACACCCGACGCGAACTATTTCTTCCTATTAGCGATGGGATATAAATTAGATTAGCAATCGTACCGAAAACCGTTAACGTATATAAAAAAAGATCCTCAACACACACACAGATAGACAGACAGAAAAAAGATGGAGAGGAATTCATCCAGGAAACGGATTATTGCTTACTCGTTGGCACGTTATTTCGACCAAAAACGACCAAAAACCAAACAAACAAACAAAAAACAAAAGGGGATTGCAAAAGGAGGTTAGGTAGAGTGGTGAGAAGGTGGTCGCTACCGGTAAGATAAACATTGACCCGATTTCGATGCAACTGTTAATTCATGGCCGTTGCTTCAGGGTGACAGTGGTGACGTCCGGGCGGGTGGCATGTCCTGGGAAATAGAGAATTAATTAATTCAACTGTTCTAGACCGTTGCCTCCCTTAGTTTTGCCTCCCCGAGAAGGGGTGGTTTAGCATATCGATTTTTGCTAGCCCCACATTAATGCATTTCGAATGCCAATTGGAAATGGAATAACTAACAAAATAAAACAAAAAAAAAAGATCAACTGCTGCGTGATTATTGTCTGCTTCTGTTTTGCCAAAAATCAAGGATGCAGGCTTGGGCCGAATGAATAATAATTATAATTCACTTACCATTTTCGCTACTTGTCATACGCTAATGGCCCGAACCGTTTTCGCATGTCCTTAATGGACGCTAATCTGCGTGTTTCTGCTCGCCATCATTTCAACAAAGGACCGGCTCGGATTCGAGATTTGATGATCGCTTCTTAATGATAACCCTCGCGTTGAAAGCGATCGATCGAAGTGCAAGTGTCAATGGGTAGCGAACCAATGCTAGAAAAACGCTGAAACGCTTGGTAAGATAACAGAACACAAAAAAAAAACAACAACTGCTTCCAGCAATGTTAGTTGGTGCGGTTGGTCGGCTTTAACCATCAACCGTAAAGTACTAATTTGATGATCGAGGCTTTGGCCGCCTTAGCGTGACATCGCTCAACATCGTAACATGACAGGCGGATGCAGGTTAAAAAACCGATCAAAAGGAAAACAGGTTACCGTGGCGAATGTGACTCGATCGCCCCACTTCTCTCACCACACACACACACACATACCCGGCACACTTTGAACTTGATCTTGAGCTACCCAAGATCCACGCCTTTCGCCGTAGCCAATGGTTCGTGTGTGAAGAGCAGCGTGCTAGTGTGCTCTCTGGCACGAAATGTCACTGTCACCAAATGTGGCGCCCACGGTTTGACGAATTCGAAACGAATTTGTTCGGGTCTGGCAGTAACCGGGCAGATCGGCAGATTAGTGGACCGGTGCGTTGCCGAACGTACCAATACGGCCCTGGGCGCGAAGCATTCGGAAGGCCAAGAGCAAAAACCGGGCGCTCGGTGGGAATTGAAAAGCGCTCGGGCATGAAGATGTACGCATATGCGCGCACAGGGTCTCGCGTGAGACGGTTTTTCAGACGTTCGCTCGATAACAACGCAGTGCGTTCAGTTTGCGGTGGCGTACGCACCTACCTTGATGCTGTCCCTGGCCCCGTCCAATGATGCGCCCCAGTCGTGGTGAGTTTGTGTTCGATTTGCCCGAGAGCTTTCGGTCCGAATGGGCTAGTGTGGAAGCCACGTTCTTTAAAGTTCTCAAACCTTCTGCTAAAGTGGGTGATAGTATTGTGTTCCTCCTCTGGTACATGATCTATTTACGAAATCACTAACACCGCCAAGTTAGTTTGAAGTTAACCTTCAAAGGTCATTTTACGCAGTCGATGATAAGCATCGACTAATCGTAGACATCAATTAGAAACTGTTTTTCGGAGACGTACGTGCAAAGCAGCTTTGTCTACGGACAAACGCCAGGAATGTCTGCTTTTCATGTTTAGCACATCCAATTAGTCCAGTCGTCTTACAAAGCGAATTAAACGGACAACGCGACAATTAGTACTGGCCGTATGTATGGCATTTCAATAAAATAAGCGCTCTTTAATGTACATTGGATTGCAAGATGTCCAATTAAATTGAGAATTTTTGCGTCGGAAGAATGTCCAAATTCCTCTTCAGGATTACGGATACGCAGCAGGTTAGGATAGGGAAACTTTTTGACAGCGAACAAAGAACCGTTTGAGATGTAAAGAAACCTAAAAAAAGTGCTTCAAATGTAAACAAATTGTCAACAAACATCCACTTAAATTCGTGCTGCAGTGTATTGTGTATTGAAATGCCTTTTGGGCAGAACTTTACTACCGAATCTGCAAACAACAAAACCCTTAGTAGCCCCATAATAATATGCAAAGCATAATGATAATTGAAAGGGATCGGAAGCTTTCGAGTGAAGAAGCCTTCCAACAAGAAAAAAAAAAACAGGCCATCCCCAAAATACGGTGGCAATATTGAACGCGGATGGGGGAGACACACGCGAATGAAACGAAAATTATGGTAATGAGCACTTAAAGCATCAGGTTCTGAAATTGAAATGCAAATGAGCCGGGTACCCTGTTGCTGGGTTGGAAATGGAATGCGCTTGCCCAGGGCGTAACCTCTTTAAGCGATAAGGAGTTAGTTTCGATTGTCTTTATCCACCCGCGTTGCAGCCGGGATGCTGGCCGATGGGAGTCACCATGTCTCCGAACAAGATGTAAATCGCTTGTAAGAAAAGGTTTAAGTCGCAAATGAGGCGCTTTGTTGTAAATAGATGCGCCGTGAGTTGAAGTTGGTTTCGCTTACCGTAGGCTTACTTTTATTGCTGGCATAAAGTTACATCAGTGAAGCAGAAGCTCGGTGCGTACGAAATGGACTTCAACCCTTGGGGAGGTTGTTTTTCATGAACGTGTAATCAGTTGTTACCGATCGGTTTCTTCGTTACGATTTTGGTGTCCTAATGAGACCTGCATTCCGCCATAACGCCCTTGACGGGGTCAACGAATGTACAATAATTGTCTAAGCTCAGGCGTAGACTTCCTTCTTCCGGGAAGTAGCTCGCACCCGGAATCGCACCCAAAAATCATCTTCACAGCTGGGTGACCTAGTGGTGTTTTGAAGTGTTTACCAAACCAACATGCGGCTTAAGAAAGGGTGTGCAATAAATACATAAAAATTTTATAGCTTGTCTTTTCCGATTGATCGAGTTCTGGCAGTGGATTGACCGCGTGTCTTCTGCTAATCTTCTAAGAAAGCTGACAACTAATGCGTTTAGACTGGTTTTTAGCTCCCCCGACATTTACATGTGCTTCAGGGCCAATCGATCAACCTGGGCCCGGTCGTAACGGGCTGCGGCTGAGATTGTGGCCAGATAATGAAGCGCAGGACATCAATCACCTGGTTTGACCTGGTCCGCCCATCAGCGAGAAATGTTCTGGCACGAATGGAACAGGACGGTCTACTTTGCTGCCGGGTGGCTACGCTAAATGCGCGCGAGTGCGGTTTGCGAGCCGGGAAATACTGACATGAACAAATTGTTTGCCATTAGGCCGGAAAACACCTTCGCCAAAAAGGTACAACGAAGGTCGTGCCCGTGTTGTTCCCGTGGGACACGGGAATTCGGTCGTGTATATGGGTACGTGCTTGGGAGCAAAAAGGCGTAAAAAGAACTATTTTCTTGCAGCAACAATCTCATCGCTCTTAGCAGGCTGTGGAACAGAAAGTTTTTTTTTTCTGTACACCTACCTATCCCCAGTGCGACCTTTGTTAGTTGATTAGTGTCGATTTTTTTTCAATCTTCTCCTAAACCGAAAACCGAGAACCATCCATCAATCTGTAACGAGATGAGACATGCACGATAAAAAAATGAGCAACACCGCGCAGAAATCTTCCCCATTTACAGGCCACATCCAGTTTTGTAGGTTTATTGCTGGTCATCAATAATAAATTCACAACGGTTTTGCGCGTGTGAAAGTGTTCCGTTTTTTCGCGTTGCTATGACCACGTCGATTGGGGTGGGCGATACGATCAAATTTCCGGGCTGATGTGTTTTTGTTTTCATCGCACGATCGCACGACGAAATCAATCTTATTGGCGCCATGGTGATGGCGATGGCAGTGCGTTGAGATTGATGAGCGTGGATTAAGCGCGCGAAGAAAGTTGCGTTGACAAGATTGATAATTTTATAGCGATGATTATATTGCGCGTTGCAAAACATTTTTTCGCAAATTCTATCGCCACACGATGACGGTTTGTTTGCGGGAAAAGATTCTTTCGCGCAAACTTTCTCTTTGACTGGGCAAGAAAAGGATAGCCGTCCTCAAGCGGTATTGGCAAACCTGGGTACATCTAATAATTCGCATCAGTGGCCATGAATATTGGTTTCTTCGAGAATGTTTGCTTTCGGGGTTTCTTCTTCAACGCGCTTGTTGGACTTGCCGGTTGTGAAGAAATAATAATATCTACACCTTTTCCTACTGGCCCTGGGGCCAGACTTGGTATAGTGTATTGATTTTTGCGTTCTGTTTATCGCCTGGCCAACCTAACCTTGACGACCGGACAGGATGGCGTTACTAATTATGCACACGTTCGTCATCGGTGGACAGGTTTCTGCCGTTGCCGCAGACTGGTGAAATAACAAGACCAGTTGGTGGACCAAAGTAGGCTTAGAAGTAATTGGAGAACAAAACAACAAAAAAGCTACACACACACAAACACACACATACAAACGAAAACCGATCAAATAGTCATAATCGAACGGAATGTGACAGTTGTTGTCATCGAGGGAATAGTAGAGTGAGCTGTCACCTTGACAGCTCGTTGTTTGGGTAATATTTATGGAAGACACTACTGGAATAGAAAGAAGAAGAAAGAAACAGGGAAGTAGATGGCTTCCTTTTCTTTTGCATTACTGTCACTATGCTTTTAGTACCTTTCAATGTCAAACTCAAGCATCGAAGGCGCGATAGACCGCACTAGTGTTTTGCACAAAATAAAAAAAAACCCATACTCTGCTGCACCTCGAAACCTAGCAGCTAGAATGCATGAATATCTGCAAACAATGCTCAGTAGCACCCATTCCATTAACATTCGCGTGATGCAATCGGCACTGGAAGCGCACGGTTAAAGCCGACGAAGAAACTTTCAAGCGCACAGCGCATTCGAATGTGGCAGGTGGCATGATTGCTGGGTTTAGAAAGGCCCACTTCCCAAACGAAGGCACACGCGTGTGTGCAGCAATAAAGCGATACGTTTCGTCGGACGATAATTATCGTTCGATTGCGAGGTCTATCGGTCCGTAGCTTAACCTAGGCAGCCCTAATGTCTAGATGGTGAAGCACATTTGGTGCACAGATGCCCGGTCCTCCGGTGACCTCCGTCAAGGTCGCTTAGTGTTCCAGCTGTAACGCCCTTTTGGGTCGATATGGCCATCGGTTGTGTTATTTACGTCTTTTCACTAAACATTGCAGGTCACTCGTGGAGCCAGTCATTCGGGGCGTGGATAGAAGGTTTGCCGAACAATTGTAAAGCGGTCCCGTGTCAGTTGGTGTCACCGTAAAGTGTGGTTAGATTGGGAACGCATCCGTGCCGGGCACAATTTATTCCAGTTTCGTGCAAGTTTCGTTAGCGCTACGCAACAGGGAAAATCCCAACATACACACACACACACATATATATATCCCGCCGAACAAAAGCCGCGTGTGATTGTGTCCCGCTGGAGAGTGCGTGTCTGACGGTTCGGTGCCGGTGATGCTGTAACACCGTTGCCGTTGGTTTGCAATACGTCCGCTACACGTGTGTTTATGGAAAGCGGTTCCGGAGACAATAGTGCTTTATACTGGGAACAGGGTGTATAGTCAAGCGCACTCCCAGACCTCCCCTGCTTAGAACGCTGACGGTGCGCGGTATGTGAGCGTGAGGTGTGTGCAGGGACAGGTGTATCAAGATTAGCGCTGCGAAGTTCCGAGACTTGTGCCGTGTGGGAAAGGTTTGGCAAAAAGGCACAGAGACACAGTGTTAGTATAGCTCAATCCCCGAAGAGGGTTACCCGTGGCAAGATGCGTAAAGTTTGGCTGCTCGCCAGTGCCGTGTTGGCTTTTCTCAACTTTGTCAAATCGCAGGAAGTCGCTCGGACGCTGTACAGTACCAGGTAAGTGCTTTCTGCTCGATGAAGCAGAACAATTACACACTTTAGCCAACTGCTCTAGAGCTCCAAGTATTATTCAAATGTGTGTGTGTGTTTGTGTGGGTGGTAAAAATTCCAAAATTACTGATGCAGCGAGTGATCCGTGAATGAGGTAAAGTTCCGAAATGGTTCGATTGCTGGTTGAACTTTCGGCACCGTTTAAAGTGGTTTCCGGAAGATCAAAGCGAAGCTTTCGCAGCTCTCGAATCTCGACCGGTAGGCTCGATAGAGAAACCGAGCACGTGTATTTATGTCCGGAAGGACATTAACAACGGTGGCTGCATTCACGTCTCGGCTGAGTGCATCTTCTATGGTTGTTGTCGCCGATTATTGTTGCAACATCTCGCGTATTGAACGTTGGCGTAGTGGTTGGAGAGTTCGATACCGAAACGCAGTATTTCCTCGATCTTGAGCTATGGTAGCGGTAGAAGTAACGCTTTGCCGAGGACCTTGTGTCGCTCAAGTGAGAGATAGAGAGAGAGGAGAAACGAAACACAAAAAAAGATCATCCTTCCGGGCTGTGTGACGGGCTGTAGCAGCAGTGGAAAAAAGAAGTAGTGTAACAACCGAAAAGTTATTACCTTGGACCGCAGTCACACTGACGCGCTGTGGCTCGAAAAAAAAAGGCAGACAAACAGTCAAATATTGACCACAAATGCTGCCCGATCGGACGGGTGACGCTAATGGGCGAACGTGCGCGCACGATCATTGTTGCGTTTCGGTACACTGTGCGGTGATGATGTATGCGGCTTTTTCCTGACCTTTACAATCCCACCAGCCGTTTCATAACCACGGTCAGATTGAACGGGGGCCAGTATGTCAGTCTTTGGATGCGCTGACTCTATCAATAGTCAAGCATACTACTTCCTACTGTGTTTTTTTTTGTGTTGCTGGTAAAGATTAATTTCTACCGCATGTGTGATTGTTCTTAATCGGTTTAGGTCTCTTAAGTGCAATGCACTACAACAAAAAATGCTTCCCACCACTCAAAACAATCGCGAACAATTGACATCGATGACAATGAATCGGATGATCGTTGAGCGATCGTTGCACTCGTTGTAAACAGCCAGCTGTCAGCATAAGTTAACTCCCTTGAACCTAGAAGATGTCACCACAAAACGACCAATAACGGTACGGTATAAGAGGAAGTAGTTACAGCTTGTTTGCGCTACTATGCCTACTACCTGTGGTAGTAATTGTTCGCTCACGAGTTGTCAAAATCACTACCAAAATGTCAATCAACTTTCATGTGTATCCATCTTTCAGACGACCTAGTAGAGTAAGGGGAGGTTCTAATTGAAGCCCAGGGTTAGCAACATCTCCCAGTTCACGGTAGGTTACAATTTGGGATGTTTCATCACAATGACCCAACAGCTTGTGCAATTATAATGTCGTGTTACATTAAACGAAACGGTTTATTAACGCACCGTATGGGGAGCACGTTTTTTCGGTTTGCAGTTTATCTCGCAACAGCTGAAGGTTAGTGCGGTCGTATGTTCAATTTCAGGGAGCAGTCAGAATGATCAGTACAACCCATTTGCTAGCAAATGTAGAAGAACAAACAATCAAACGAAGAAAAACAGGGGAATCGCACTGAATGAATGCTGTTATTAACAGATTCCTACGTCAATTGGCAATGGGGTTTTTGATATTCGCCAGCCAGAAGTGCATGAATTATGGTGCGCACAGCAAGAGAGCGCAACAGTATCGACCTTTTAGGCGGTTCTCAAAGACGCCGCGCCGGAATGCGTTGCAATTGCAATCACGTGTTGGCATAAATGGTTTGCGTATGGTTAGATTTACTGATTTAAATGCACCCATACGATGTAATTAAAAATAGTAAGCAAACATTAATCGCCTGTTACGTTTAGTGTAGCATCCGATCAGAGATAAGATCGCAAAAAAAAAAATCAGCACGAGGTGTTTGGCAAAAGAGGGCACCATTGATTTAACATTCGCACTTGGCTACGGATCGTTGGCTTCAGGCCGACCGCTAATGCTGTTTTCTTAACATTTGATGATTTTGCCACACTTGACGCGATTGCTCTTGTGGTGTGTTCTCGACAGCATCGACTCAAGTTATTGATCATCTGCTTCAATCTTGGTGCGGTCTGGATGGGTGTAAAATATTCCGTAAATGGTGGACAAAAACGCATTGACAAAATATTTATTCTCTTCGTGTTGGGCGTTGGAACAAGAGCTGAGGACTTATAATAATAAACTAATAATGCCTACACCTAACATGAATTATCCCTCGGTTCCACATGTTGTTTTGGTGCGTTGGAATGTAGTGTGAGGATATGTGTTTTTTTTTTACGAGGAGAGAAGAGAAAAACAGGTTCCGATCCGGTTGTGCAAATTTCGGGACAATCCAAACCCACCCGTATCAACACGGTTTTTGGGGGTTGGCAGATGTTAAATTTGTTTGCAAAAATGGGTGTTTTCAAAGTAAAGTTAAGCACGGGGCTTAAGCGCTTTGAAGCGGTTTGATGGCACGGCCATCGCCCGCTGTGTCGCTCGTTGAGGAAGTGTTCGATGGGTGCATCGTTCTGGAAGCTTTTCTTTGCCTTTTCCTTTCTTTTGTGTTCTATCTTTCTGCTCTTCTGGTACCGAACAATGATAAACATTTCGGATGGAATTTGAGTGCCATAATTTAAAATTTATA
>STHB01032698.1:0-10463 GCA_018908115.1 Anopheles rivulorum
AAGCGAGCACTGTGCTCACAGTGCTTGAGGAGCACTGTGCGCATAGTGCGCACAGTGCGCACAGCACACCTTGGTGTGAGCGCGTGTGCGCACAGCACACTGAATTTTGCCACTTTACCCAACACTAAGTGAACCGTTTCCTGCTTTCTCGAATGGATGAAACCTCAACCCCATGCATGCAACATCGGCTTGAAAATGGGTAGATCGAACACGATCCCAGAAGAAGAACCCAGAGGCCGGGCGCGTGGTGGAACAAAACCTGCTCCACGAACGTGCAGCATTGAGATCATGCCTACACACCGACATGCACACCCCGATCGCTCGCGAGCTAAGGAAACTGGTTCCTTCTGGTCGCTTGCTGCTTGCCGTCTGCTGGCTGTTGCTGCTCTGCACCGAAGAACATAAACACGCTCACGGACACACGGATACACAAGAATGTATAAGGTGTATGTGTGCGTGTCTTTGGTGCCCTTTTCCACCTGGAGGATCGCAAACCGACACGGCCTAACGAACCTGTATGACGTGCCGATGGCGGCCGATTCTTGAACAGTCGGCCCTTCATGTTCTTTAATGACCGAAACAATTGACCGACGCACATGGTAAGCGCATATCCGACGCAACAGTGCGACTCACTTGCACGGTTGCCTGCCTGCGCTGTTGCGTGACGCCGATGATGGTGTTAAGAGAAGCAGCAGCAGTAACAAAAAAAAAGCGAGACATAAATATTATGTACAGGAAGAGAGACCCCAAAAAAAACAAGCGAAGCATTTGCGGTGTGTTGTTCGGCG
The DNA here is from genome assembly GCA_018908115.1 of Anopheles rivulorum. Classification (NCBI taxonomy): domain Eukaryota; kingdom Metazoa; phylum Arthropoda; class Insecta; order Diptera; family Culicidae; genus Anopheles; species Anopheles rivulorum. Next base: position 789 of record STHB01032698.1, read on the forward strand.
AAGCAGTGGAAACCAAAGTGAGAAAATGCAAGCCATTCAAGGAAAAGCTTGGTAGAGACGAGAAGGAAAAAAAAATGGCACCCTAGGCTATCGCTATCTTGCAGGGTCGATCTATACTGCGGGGTGCGCCACTTGGGATGGTTGAGTACCCAGTCCTGTACACATCTTTCACCCTATACAAAGTTTTGTGTGTTCCCACCGAATGTATCGCGCTTCTGTAGGCTTCTTCGCCCTTTCCTGACGCTGAACCTGTGCTGTTGTCCCTAATGGACACACCTTACAATTCAGGAGGACAGAAGTAGTGATGGACACTGATCATGCCCACTGAAACCTGGTGAAACGCACCAGGAAGAAGTACTTTTATGACAGATTTTAATATCAACCTTCCATTAACCCTCATTAATGTACAGGTATTCTTCTTTACCTGTACAGCAGGATGTGGGTCTGCAGTTACGGGTGCTTCGGCTTAAGGTTGAAGTTACTGGACCGGAACCCGAAAAATCCGGCGCAAGCTGAAGTGATCTCAGCCGTTCCTTGGTGATTGGTTGGTTGGCCACAAACGCTAGACACAACCGTAGCAAGCTGTAGTGCTTTTATCTATTTTCTCACACCGATCGGCTAATATAACAGCGTAATTCAAGCACACACTTGCACACACACGAGAAATAGCACACACAGATATACACCTTTTTTTTTGCACAATTTTAGCACCAATTTTTATCTTTTTCCTTTTTTTTTTGGCAAACTACACACCGATCAGACTTTATTATTATTACGACTATTGCGCACTAAACTTTATTTGTAGATGTTATGCACCCGCACAAAAGACTCGATGCGTGTGTCCTGTCAAGACGGTATGACAGGAAAGCGTGTAAAAAAACAACAACAACAACAACCAGCCTACTAGGATTACGGGATTTCTTTTTGGTTTATCTCTTGCACGTGGCCACTTGAAACGTGATCGGACCACACTGGTGAGTACCAGATAAACAATTGCACCGATGCACTGCGATCGATTGCTCTGAACCGCGACGCTTTCTGCCACGTTAAGGCACCTCTGGGAGGATCAATGCCGTACCGGAGAAGCTGCAGAACACAAGCACTTTACACTTTTTCGATAGCACCGGAACAGATTCCTTTTTGTTTGATAGCACCAAACCCTAAGAGGGCACCAACCAGTTGCGTAGATTCACCTTTGATACACCGCTGTTTCGCTCGATGGAAATGTGCACACACTAAAAACAACAACAGAATTACAGAAGGAATACACAAAATGTTTTTAATGCGTTTAATGTAGCGGAGCAACTGCACGCTGCCTGATTCCGTGTAAGGCTCGCACACAAATAGCAGCCGGTTTCGATTTGGTAAACTTGTTGAGCCAGTCAGGTTCTACGCAACGCATAGCGTGACGGTGATTGGCGTTGTGTTGGTGCGCTCGTTGCCACGAACGCAACTATGGGCTGGACGTGTAGAAGAACGGGCAAATTATTAAAACCCTACTGTGTATACGATAAAATAATAAAATTAAATAGATAAAGTTTAATCAATGGAATCGTATTGTTGGATAATTATATCGCTAATTAAAATTAGCTCGGAAAATGCAAACCATTATTTATTTTTTATTTCTGCCATTTAGGTTAAAAAATGTCCTAAAAACATACAGTATTACTTCAATTCTAGAGATACAAAAAGCCAATTGTGATGTTATAAGATTAAAAAAAGGTATCAGGTTGTATTTGGCATCAAAATGGTTGCTTAGCAGTACGGATTGGTCATTTTTCATGAATTAAATACATAGATTGACTAGACAGCTTTCATTATTTCCTATTACTGTAATGATTTTTTTTAGTTAGAACTTGTTCTAGATTTGTATATCGTTAAACATTAATAACGTAGAACAAACAATTGAACCAATTCTATATTCTTATATTTCTCTTTCTATTTCAATTTACAAATAAAATTAAATAAAAATAGAGTTGTGGTATTTCTAATGATTAATTTTTACTTAATATGCTTTGTTTAATTTTTATTTGCAACTTATTCCCATTTTTTTATAATTTGTTGTATATAAGCTGTAAATTTTAACCTATTGTCCAATACCGTTTTCACGCACACGTAAAAGCAACTTGTTGCTTCTCGATCGCACCAACACAAAACGAACGTCGCACACCTGGGGGCTACTGAGCAACAAAACACTTCGCTTGAGCATAGGAAAAGGTACAGCTACGGTGGCTTTCAGGGCAAACATTTTTGCATTGAAGATGATAAATTATTATTAAAGTATAAAAATGGACTTTTTAATAACATTACAAAAAAAAACAAATTGAATCAAAAATAAATAGTTGTATTTTACGTGTTTTGGTCTATATCTTACTACCCGCAAACATGGAAATAAAGCGACTAAGATTAATGGCACAACTAATAGGTAACCACAAGTAAATTATTTAAGATCAATTCCTATTCTATTAGCACTTTATGGGTACAAATTTACGTTCTTATTTAAATCAGCACATTTTCACCACAACAATCGCGGAGTATTACATTCCGGTCCCGGCTTGAAGAATAAATTCCTTCCATTGGCACCGTGCCGTGATACTGATCACAATTGCAAAAGATTCCATTAACCTTTTGGCTAATTTTGTGCACCATTATCAGCACCATTCCATCATCATTCTGCAGAGAGAGAGAGAGAGCCCAGCCCCAAATGATGATGGATGATGATATTACGATGGTGTGCTGCACCATTTTTTCACGCACTTATCATCCGCCCGCTACCGTGCAACACACAGCGCAAGATGATACTTCGATAAGCAATGGCACGTTTGGAAGCAAACCAAAAAAAAAACCAGAGCCCTCAGGAAATGAATGTCTCAGTGACGTGCCGAGGAGATAGCAAGGTTTCGTTTTTAACTTGTTGTCCTTCCCTGTGAAAGCCAGTACACATTGGACGATTTTACAGATATTTTCTTATCAGGCGCTGGGTTTGGTGTCTTTGTCGTCTTAGAGAAATAAAAGGGGTTTTATTTTGTAATCTTTTATTTTTATTATTGATAAACAAAAAGCAAAACCAAAATCCTATCTGCTGGCAGACAGGGGTAAGATAACTTGTGATCGATGGTAAGAGAGCAAGGTAAATTTCCTATTAAGTTATTAAAATGGCGCCCTTTTTATCGAAATATTTTACCCGAAAGCATATTTTTATTTATTTTATTTTTTTATTTATTTTTATGTTAGAACGGCCTAGCCGTATTAGACTAATTTTACCACGAAGCAGGCTAGTCAGACCGTGCTACGGGGGGACGGTCCGAATGGGATTTTAACCCGGTCCGGTCGTGTTAGGGACCTAGCGCCGTTGCCAAATGTACCACCGGGCTTCCTCACACGAAAGCACATGATAAGGTTAAATTACGAAAGAATTTAGTAGAGAATTATGAATGAATATTATAGAAATAGTATTTGATTTTTAATAACATTTTAAGTTAAATATGTTATCTCTTAAGTTTAACAGGAGTTGTTGATAATGCACGAACAGAACCTAATGCTTTTTAAACTAAACGAAAATAAAATAAATACTTTAATGTAGGTATTTAAACTACAATTTACCATCGTAACTTTGAAGATTCTTCTCAACAACACATAAAACCGCTTACTTTAACGCCCAAAAAACCTTTCAACGTGCGTAAGCGATTTGTAACCGTTTATGCCCGTTTTAAAACGCATCTTCTTCCCTCGGGTGCAATAAAACAAATGAAATGAAATAGAAATAGAACACTCTTCTCCCATCCCACAGAAACCGAAAAACTTCCAACCTTATGTAACCTTTTCGATTGCACTTTCTCCTTCATCATGTCGCTACTGATTATGGGGCCACCGTAGTGCTAATGCACGTCCCAAAAGGGCAACCAAAACGGAAGGGCTACCAAACACGGCTGGGGGAGTGGGGGGGGGGGGGGGGAGGATCATTAAAACACCTCGACACTTATCCTGGTGCGCTGTCGCGTTTGGAGCTTGTAAGAAGTGTGCGGCATCTTCCCATCCACCGCAGTGCACCGGCCAGCATGGCCAGTGCACCGTGACGAAAACAATCGACAGTTGCGTTGCGCTGCGAAAGGAAAATAGTCCAATGACAGGCAATAAATCTCCCAAACCAAACCATTGCCGGCCATATTGATGCGCCGGGTCGGGCCCCCTTCTGGGTGCAACGAAACACGCGGATTCATCCGAACCACACGGTCCGCAAAGATCGATGTGTCTCAATACGGTTGGAGGTTTTACTTTACTTAGCATCTATATTATGCTTATGCTGCTCCGAGCGCAAATTGGACATCCAACCGCTTTAGGGTTTAAACGCTTTTTTTCTTTCATTCTATTTTGTTTTGTTTTATGGTGAAAAAAAAAACGCATTCTTGTCACGCTGGATGGTGGGTGTTTCGAAACAAAAGGCTCCCATCCTTCGGGTGCCGAAAATAGTCCAACCCGAATAGGGTTTGTTTTGAAAGCAAACAAGCAAACTACGGTGCTAAACTTCGGCCCGTGGTGTATGAAAAGTAGTTCCCGTACTCCGTTGACGGTTTCGGCTTATTTATGTGGTATGCGAGCTGCAAGTAATTAATGTGTCGCATCTTGCGTTGCACCGTCGCTCGATCCCCGATCGTTGCACAATTCCATCCCTTTTTATGCTGGCGCGATCAGTTTTATGCACCTTCGGGGTACAAAACAAATGCTTGTGCTGTCGACACAGGCCGATCGTATTATGCTGCAGAGGGTTGCTTTCTTCATCCAAAACCATTGTCCCGTTCTACCAGAGCGTGTTGCTGTTCGATCCATTTCTCTCGTTCACCTTCGGGAGTTTTCCACAACCTCCACACCTAAAGCAAAACAAAGGAAGGAAAAAAAAACACACACACACACACCAGCTTCTCCAGCTTTCGCGGTCCGTTATTTGATACCGCACCGAACGGGCCACGAAACAATTATTGCTGCATATTTTCGCAAGCCTTTCCGCAACCCGGCAACGTTGGGCGGACTAAAAGATGGGCCGCTGCACTCCCCCCCCCCCCCCCCCCCACCCCTGTCTGTGTTGGGGATGTGAGTTCTGGGCTACTTTTCCACCACACACATTCACATCACCAGCAACAGGTGAAATGATGTGCGGAAATTTTGAAGCATTTTCAACGCCGTTTTGCTACCGATGCCAACAGCAACATGACAGGCGGTTTTCGCTTCTGCCGCAACTGCCGTTGATTTTGATGAGCATAAAACAACGCCCGAAATGGGTTTCTGCCGTCCGTACATCGGTTTTTTTTTTCATTCTTGTTCTTATACGATTTATTTATTTTAGTATCTTGGAGGTTTTTTTTTGCTTTCTGCGTGGATTTTGGGCGTTAGTTGAGCGAAGGTATAACCATATTTGGCATAAATAGCGTAACGGAACAGTTTAGCACTGATCTTCACGTTTTAAAAATTGGTTTGTCTTTCATTGCTAATATCCAAATAATTGGGAAATTGTTTGTGATACAATGCTTCAAGCATTTTGCAACAGTTTTGGCATATTATAAGTTTTATTCCCAAGATAAAAAGTCCCAATTATGTTTACAATCGACTGCAATTGCGAAATCCTAAGAGAGACCAGATTTCAGAATCAGAAACGTCTTTAATAAAAACATATCAATTAGAGGATTTTATAAAATTAGCATTCATATAATAATTAATTCTTGAACGATATTTTTTATTATTGTCATTTTTAAAAGACTCGCTTGAATCACAACTGATACGCTCATTGTGTATTTCTTCCCTTTAGCGATCCGCGCGCCATCTATACGGATTATAGCAGACGTACAGTGACCGACAAAATGAGAGTTGCTCCAAACGTTCATGGAGTAATTTAAGAAAAAAATATTAGCTTAAATTGGGAATTGACGTATAACCACGTGCATTTGTTAATTAATAAAATCCTATTGAAACTAATCGTTCATGAAGCATATTATTTTCTATTTTATGTAAATGCTAATTTATGAAAGAATAACCTAACAAGATCTTTAAAGATAGTCTAAATTTATTGAAAATATCTTAAAGAAAAATAAACTACAAAGCCTAGCAACATTATTACTATATTTATCGGTAAAAGATTTTTGTAGTCCCCCCCCAAAGCGCTCGCAGCCACCATGGACAGATGCTGCACATAGGTCAAAGGGTGCGGTCACTAATATTTCATAGTGATCTTAACCTATGTTTGTTGTTTAAATGGTTTTAAAGAATTAAAATTATTTATTATTCACTTTTTAGTTGTTTTAATATTTTCAATATAATAAAAGTATTACTTTACACTCCTCTATTAATTATATACATAAAAAAATATTTTTAATACAATCATGCACAGTTTTAATTAAAATACTATGTTAAACAAACAACCAGGAAAACATAAATCCAAATGTAAATAAATCATTTACATTATATTTTTTTTACCATCGTATGACCAGTAGACCTACCAGTGTGCAATGTTTGCCCAGGGTAGCAGCGACACCTTTGGGGGGGGACTACAAAAATCTTTTACCTATTTATCATAAAATTAAATATTTCAACAATCTTTTAAAATCGGAAATTCTACAAGTTATTCGATGTAAACTATTTCTGCGAATGTTCTACAAATGTAGAAATTCGCTCATAATACAGATTTAATAAAAAGAAAATTTTAAAATCAAATACATTTTAACAAAACAAATACAAGTAAAAATAAAAGAGCTAAACATTGTTTAAAATGTTTTCTAAAATAATTTACAAGAGCATACAACCAAAACTTCCTATCTCTTTTAGCCATTGCCTTACCCTTTCAATTGGTCAAGCACATTACAGTTAGTACGAGTGGCACAGAGTGGCTAAAACAATTTAATTTTATTGAATAACCATTCCGTAGCATTCAATTGTAGCTTTACTACAGCTGTTTACTATTCCATAGTTATGAGCAATGCATGCTCTTACGATACATCCGAATATTAGCAGTCTTTGTGTATTTCAAGCTTTCTTTCGTTTCGTTACTCCCCGTGCGCCAATAAAAACCCACAGAAGTTCCGTTTCCTTTTCGTACAAATAGTTTTATTTTCCGTTTGTGTTATTGTTGTTGTGATATGTAAAGTTCGTGTAACTTGTAACCGTTTATAAGTGATGATGTTCACACATGTTCGCTACGCTCGTTCCTAATCATATTCCGCTAAAACTGAAACACGATCCCTCTCACACCTTTTCATCAGTACGTATAAATCCGCGTGATGTGAATGTATTTACACAATCGTAACCGAAAAAAGAAAGAAATGGGAATGTAAAAATGGAGTTTTCTTTTCATTTTTCCTATGAGTGCTTCTCTGTGTATGCATTATATCTCGACTGCCGACCCCGTCCGCATTGGGACGCACTGTGTTGTGCAAATGGTGTTGATGATGAATGTGCGTCGTTTCGTTCGAATCTGTTTAGAACATTCCATACCTCCCTGTTGCCACGTTGGCTGTTGCGTTAATTTCAAAACGGATTGTGAACGGTAATGCTATTTAAATAATAACTTTCCCACCCGCTAACGAAATTCTACCAGCCCGACGGAAGAAACTAACTACCGAAAATCAACAAACCACTAACAACAACTGGTCGAATGTGTCATTGGCGCATTCGCACGAAATAAGTTCCTTCCTGCGTACTAACTAACGTACGTGTAATAGAACCGTATATGCTGGACGTAGATTTTATCGACGTTAAAAAAAAAACAACTGAATTATAATAAAATTACTACTTTAAAACAAACGGAAACAACCGAGCACACTCTCTCCTGCCAGTGACTCGCCCCGGCCCAGTCTTTACAGCTCGTCATGCTTCGGGCCCGAAAACTCGTCGTGCGAGATGTAGCCGTTCTTGTCCTTGTCCTCGTGCTGGAAGATCTCCTCCACCAGCTTGTCGTGCTCGGCGATCATGTTCTTGATGTCCTCCGACTCCTGGCCACCGTCGGCGGCGACCATCTGCTTCTTCAGGTACTCGCTCACCTCCTCGCGGCTCAGCTGCATGTCCTTGTTTTCATCGATCTCCTTGAACACGTTGGTGGTTGGCGGCGAGTCACCGATGTTGATCAACTCAACGTCGAACACGAGGGTCGCACCGCCGGGAATCACGTTTCCGGCTCCTCGGTCACCGTAGCCGAGCTCTGGCGGGATGGTCAGCACACGCTTCTCACCTGGTAGGGTTTGGTTTTAGACAAATAGGCAAATAAGAATCTCAACTGATGGAAATTTCGTGTGTGGCTAGGAATGGTCAAAACTTACCGACGCACATGTCTGTCAAACCTTGGTCCCATCCCTTAATAACCTGACCAGCTCCGAGCTGGAAGGTGAAAGGCTGGTCACGGTCGAAGCTGCAACGAGAAGGAAAATGAAGCGGAAATTAATAAAGTTCATCAGTGTTGTCCACTAAGGTCTCAGTGCACATGGAGAAGTCAGTAAGAGAGAAGCTCCAGTAAAAATGGAGCCTTAGTATACAAAGAGATAAGATTAGTTTTAAAGAAACAAGGGTTGAGATCTCAGTAGGGATTTAAATACTGAGCTACACTTGAATTTTAGGCAGTTGCACTTGCTTCTTTAAAAAGAATTACTAGAAACAACATTGTTTAAAATCGTTATCAAATGAAGATTAAAACTCTACTCAATTCCCATGCGAATTAAATATTTCCTTTGTATAAATGTATAGATATTAAATATAGAACATAAAACACTAGAAGAACATACTATAATTCATTGATATACAAACTAAATAAGTGATGTTAAGTCACTTCGTAATTCGTAATAAATCTATAAAAACTCAAATTCGAATTAAAAAGATAAAACTTTTAGAAGTCACGAACGACCGAAAGCTCCCGCGTGTGAAACAAACAAAAGCACCAGGCTTAAGGTCCTCCTGGAAGCGAAAGGTTCCTGGAAGCTGTAGCATTAAATCTTGCTCAAACATTGCCGCTGATGGGAAAATTATTTTAAATTCGGTAAGGCTGCAATCGGGAAAATGCATCCATTCTCTCTGTCTCTCTCTCTCCTCTTCAAACTGCCATATATTTTCCACCAAATAATTCCAGAGGAACTGTGCTTAAAACAATGTAAACCGAGTAGCATCTTTACCCCTTTTTTCGCCAGTTTCTCGCTACTTAGGCACGGGTGCAATGTTATTTTTGTAATTAAAAGCAAATATTAACACATGGCATGTGCTTAGCATGGCACAGCCCCGTGCGGCGCGTCTTGTTTGCCACCCGTACACAGCAAAAGGGTGTCCCGTAATCGATACGGAAACGATGCTTTCACACCCTTCTTAAAATAAAAGCCTTCAGACAGACAGCCTCCTCTCTTTCTTTTCGCTTTTCTCCCGTGGTACACGAAGCAAAATAAATCGGAAGGATTCGTTGAGAAATTGAAATAAAGGTTTCAAGGAAAAGGAGGAAATTTGTATCTTTTTCGATTCATCGGTTTTTTTTTTTGGTTGCGCCCTTTAACCTTCAATCCCTGGACTGCTGGGGAGGCTCGGGGGTCGTCGTCGTCGTCGTCGGGGGAGTTTGAGCCAAATAAAACTCTATTCACATTTTACACCAATTGATGTGTGCCATATGAGTGTGTTTGTGTTTGCAAAGATACTGGGGCCCGTCGGTGGACGACGATG
>STHB01032699.1:0-10459 GCA_018908115.1 Anopheles rivulorum
GGAAAATAGGAAGCAAACGGCCTATTCGGAAGTAAATGCCACCCGATCACCATCATACCCAGGCTGGGTTTTTCTTTCTTTTTTTTTGGCCAGCAAATACAAAATAAAACCGGATCATCACCGTCGGCCTTCCGTCGGTCGTACCGGGTTCGGATGCCCGGGCAAGCATCGCTGGATGCTGTAATATGCGGCGATGAATGTGAAGCAGAAACAGAAACAAACAAACAAACCCGAAGCTACCGACTCCGGCTGATAACTGTGAATGGAGGTTTGATGTTGGCCTATGATCGTGGAAGCATTATGATGCGCCGGTTATTCGGGGTCGTAGATACGATTGATCGCTGTCTCTGGCTGCTGATTTCCTGCCGATTTATTCATTTTGTTTCGGGTGAGATTTTTGCATGCGTTGGGGGAAATTAGAAAAATTAACCCCCAGCTGGTGTGTGCGAGTTATCAACAACGACACTACGAGTTTGACATTCAAAAGGTGCTGATATGGGAGAAAGGACCCATAACCGGGCCTGTCCATATTCTTCACCGGCCACATCCGGATGGAGCGCTTACGTCGAAAAATCCGGTTCTACATCTGATTACCACGAAAAGGGAGGTGTAAGAGGGAGAAGGGATTGCTTCCCATCCTCGCGCACCCAAGGTTCAGGTTCAGGCTGCAGCTAGCTTTTGCCCATATAGACATGATATTTACTTTTTTTTTTTTACGGATCACGTTGCGCATAAATCGCTCTGCCGCGCAAAACTTTCACTGTCAACTGGCGGCCAAACTGGCCAGAAAATGGTTCCTGACCAAATGCTAAATGCTCATCGCAACGTGTGCGTCGCCAACCTGCTTGCCTGCCTGTTCGGATGTTTGCTTACCGCACACAGTAGTTGTTGCATCTTGCGACTTGCACTTGCACCGATCGGATACGGTACGCAGCACTACAGACGCGTCTCCATTTCCATTGCTTTCCGTGCTTCGCTTTCCGGGATCTTTTGAATGCCAACAGCAGCTGCGAGCAACTTAAACACGGCGACTATTCCGGTTCCTCACGCTTGGAACTGGTGCCGATCGCTATCGCTGCTTCCCACACGGGTGTGTGAAGCGTTTCGCCACCGTATCGTCAATGTCTGCGAGTATATTCAAATGGACAAGAAGCATGACTACGGGCGCGCTTATCTGATCGGCCGCCATTGCGAATGATCATTGTGACTTTGGCCGCATGACTGCTCACTTTATGTGACAGCCGCACACACACACGCGGTGGAAAAGTGAAAACAAAAACATTATTAAACGAAGAAAAAAACACAAAATGATGATGGAAAAAGTCAAACACTTTACAGTGCAGTGCGAACAACGAGGAAGGAAAAATTGCATCGCATGCCTGGATCTGGTTGTGTTGGAGCGCGTTGCACATGCACCAGAAAACTGCAGCTCTTAACACACAAAAAAAAAATAGTGCAAACACCCGAAAAACAAAAGCATACAGCTAATCAACTTCAACCAAACTGGCTTCTTCGGGTGGACTTCGCAAACGCCCGAATACATAATATACTCATGTAACCGTTTATGCACACCCCCGTGCCTAATAATGCCGTTTCCCTGCGGCACGGCACGCGAATCGCGAATGTGCCTACACCCTTTTCGGTGGTTAATTGCTAGGGCGCCATCCATCCGCCGTTCGCTTCGGAAGCACCGAAGTGGGCGAGAATCGAGCTAAAACAAAAAACAGGGTTCCTCACACACCCATCGCGTACGCCACACGCACGGGGTGTTCCGGAACCCCAAAAGCTCCCTTACCTAACGCTAATCGGCCCCGGGAAGGTTCTTGCATATGTATGAGCCATAACCGTTTGGCGGTTTTGGGGTGCACTTGGTGTTTTGCATACATTTGCCCGCACCATAGTAGGCTGTTGTGCAGTGTTGGAATGTTGGTGCATGCAGACGAATGGTGCTGCATGCGAAGATCACGCGTCACGACTGTATCGCTTCATCATGTCTCGAGCGGGGTGCAATCTCAACAACGCTGCGCGATCCTGCTGACGAATTGATTGATTGAAACGGTAAAAAAATGCAATTATTGATGTGTAGATATGCCATTTCAGCACTTCACTAGATGATCGCAAATCGATCAATTAGTAGTTACCATGGATGCATGGATTGGAGTGTGTCGCTTTGCACTTTTATTTTACGCAGCGTAAGAAATTATTTGCAGCTTATCCATAATTGGTGTTCTTCGACGTTTTGGTGGTTCCCCATTTTTGTGAGCTGGGTGACTATTAGTGGCTTTGGTTTGTTCACTAAATTTTTGGATTTCATCCTTTGTTTATGAGTTTTCCTCAGGAACAAGTTCTGTACGAAGCATCTGAGTGTCTTTGGGAGGATCGGCGATCCTTGGTAAAACAATATCCTCTACCAGAATTTTTATACTAGAATTTCGAGTTGCTCCTTCTGGGTGATTGATTGTTGCTCACTGATCTCTTTTGGCAATTCTGACATCCTTCTTGTCCAGAAATTTCTTCCATGGTTGGACGATCGCTTCAACCTCCCCCGGAAGACCTAAGAGGCCACTTTGCACTAGATCTTCATCTGTAGCTTTTGTTGCAATTGAAGAATTTATTAGGTGACTAATCAACTGATCGGACGAGTTCAAGGCAAAACTAGACGTCATGTTTGAATTCAATAAAATTTAACCAAGGTAGCATATCATCAAAAGAGGCTGAAACAATGCTGGATGTATCACTAAGTAACCAAGATGAAAGTATGAATATTCAGGGAATTCAGTCAATTTTCAGGATCTTTGTTTATTGAATTGTTAATAAATTACCCTTTCCTAATATGTATACGAACTTCCACGAAAGTGTTAATTTATATTTCAAAACTATTACCATTTCAATATGCCCTTTTGTTGCTGAAATTATTACTAAACTATACCAAACCAAATACCAAGTATTTGCGATATTGTTGTATTTTTGAAACAAAACTATCTCCTCTCATCAAGTGCAACATTTCTCTTTAATAACTCTTCACCGCTTAATCTCACAACCGCCTCAAATAACCCATTGTTCCACACTTGTGTTGTGTACTCGATGCAATCTTGTCCTCGCCCGAATACTTAAAACCAAGTTCCTCGCCAAACAGTCGCCACCCGCGGGACTAATGCAAATGGAAGGTGAAACAGATTAAGTGCAAACAATCTGGTTGTTCAATTAAAAGTGAGAAAACACTCTCAGCAATGGCTGATCAGATGGATGATGTTAATCGAATTATTTCACTCGCACACAAACACACACACACTTTCTGAAGGTTGGGGCGAAAGAAATGCCAATCGTTTCAAAGAAGAAAAGAAATCAAAAACACACACCCCAAATGCGTCACATACTAAGCAGCACGAGCGATGAGAAAGATGAAGAATTCAACGCGAAAACATAAAACAATAGACGCACAACGGGCGGAGTAATTTGTTCGCATTCGCACGCGCCAAAAAAACACATACACATACACAGAGAACAGCCACGTGCTGACACCTGGCGGTGGCGATCTTCTGCGTACAACTACTCATGTAATGCCATTTTACCCATTCTCGTGTCCGTTGAGTACGCTGACACGCGTCAGATGGCTTTAAAAAGTTCATTTGGATGAAGCATGACTTACCTCCCCCCCCCCCTCCTCTCTCCCCCTCGGGGAGGCCGTCTGACCTGCTTCCCCTCTTCTCCTCTTCTGACCCACGGAATGGTGTGGAGTACCATCCATTTGCTATGGGTCGCTTGTCATAGTTGGCCAGAGCTGTTCGCAACAACAGTGCTGTGGATAATTTCTGCTTTAATTGAGACCTTCCGACGGGAATGGTTTTGTTGTTACGTCAACCAAAGCCCATCGGGAACGGTGGTTAGTGTCCCCTGCAGAATGTATGCATGCATCACGATTGGTTCGCAACGATTTTGCGCCGGCGCCATTTTCTACACATCGTATTGCCATGGTAACGAACGCAACGGAAAAAAAGGCACGTTGTCATAGTGAGCTGTTCCTGTCAAATCGTCCATCCGTGAGTGCTTCGATACAATCCGCAGTAAACGCGTATTTAGTTTGCTCCACTCAAGCACGCAGTGTTGTCGTGCACTCCAAACGTGAAAAGAAGAATAAAAAAACAGGAGTCGCCACCATGTCTACCTCGTCCGCAACTCGCACGCCCGACAAGAAGAAGAAACCGCTGCCATACTTTATGCAAAAGTCGGAAGAGGCGGCATTACCCTCGTTCCAGAACCGGCGCACCCTGGCGGACCACGTGAAGGACAATATGCTGTGTGCCGGGCGGAAGCGCTACTTCCAGCGCCTCGTCTACGTCGGCCGGCACCCGAAGGTGACCGGGATGACGCTGCGCGATCGATTTCTCAAGCTGATCAAGGAGCTGCAGGAGTGCACGACGAACGAAATAAAGCTGTTCGGGCTGATGATAAACTTCGACGGCTACACGGTGCATATGGTCGAGAGTGCGGAGGAGACGATCGGCGAGTACATGCATACGCTCGCCGGGTGCGAACTGTTCGAGGAGAGTCGCGTTGTGCTCGTGTACAACAACATCAATCAGCGCTTCTTCCGCAAGCTCGTGTGGCGCGCCTCGGACTATCTGAACGAGTTGCCGCGTACCGAGCTGGACCAGCGCGATCCGCACCTGACGCAAAACACGATCGACGCCTTCCTGGTGAAGGTGTACAAGCTGTGCAAGATGGTGCGGGAGGAGGAACTGGACGAAAGCAAGTCTTATTGGTGGCTTTGGGTGTATCAGCTTGTCACTTTCGCCGTCTTCCTTCCGTTTATTTTTTTTTTGTAGGATCCGCCTTTAAATCGCTGTATCTGGACGAAAACTATGAGGAGCACACGCCGGATATTGCCGTGCTGGAGTATCTGCTCGGGCTGAAGTGTCTCTTTACCGTGCCGGAGTACGCAGCGTTCTACGGCAAGCTGCCGGACGTGACCAGCTTCCGGGACCGGGTATGGCCCATCCCGAAAGACCTGACGCCGTACGATGTGTACGAAACGGGCAAATACGATGTAAATTTAACGTTCGGCGGGAAATGAGGCGAGAGACCTGATCACAAATAAAACGAGATGTCTTCTTTGAAACGGATATCGGTAATGGTTATCAGTCGTTTACAGAAAGTAGCTGCTTGTGAGCAGTAGATTTGTGCAATTCCGGTACGTGTTTAATATGAATGCATTTTTATTGCATCGCACTGGGAGACACGATAACATGGCCAACTTCGTTCGAATGGCTAAATCGGCTTTTACTGAGCACCGTGAGCTTTCCATGCCTACTCCGTTGCGTTGCAAGGGATCGACCAACCATTACGAAACACAAAAATGAAGAATTAACGAACCGTTTAGCAAATACAATACGAAACTAAAATAGCAAGAATTGTACATTCAGCATCGAGTTTAGCAACTCAATGATTCTATTAATTGAATTCTATTGTCATTAGATACTCTTTAGCTCCACTCATTGGATTCAAATACATCTTCAGTACATGTAGACTACTGATCTTCGTTGACCATTACCATAGTTTCTTTATGAAGGGTTGAAGTACTTCCAGCATTGTAATTTTGATAGTATTTTAGAAATCTTACGTCTTATCCTAAGCTATTCCATCTTTTCATTGTTCCTTAGTGTTATAAGCATGATGAAATTTGTTCTTCATTATTGATCCTCAGGAAGGATGCCAATCGTTGTAAGACAATTGCCTGCAGCTCAATAACAACACAGAGACAATTGGATATAACAATTTCCATCTCGTCCAAGTATTTCTTCACCATTTTTTCAGTTCTTTACAACTCCTGATGGAATTCTAAGGTCACTTTAGCATCGATCATGATCGTTATTTTCTACTCCAGTTAACGGTCAATTTTGCTAATGAAATACCAGAAATAGACTTCTCTGTGATACTCTGGTCTTTTCCCAAACGGGAAAAGATAACTTCAATAGTAGGTTTAAATCATTTTTACTACAACTTCACACAAATTTGTATCCATGTAAAGTAAATCTTATCGCTGATGATAACCACCTTACCAGCGTGTCGTAATCAATGAACGATCCCTAAACCGATTCAAATGAGAAGGCGAAAGTTGATGTGCGCTTTATCCAGTAGCCAGTATCAGGCGTAACCTTTCACCATCGCTGGAAACGGTTACGCCGTAAAATCGTTGCAAACACGGCTCGATTCACACCGTGATCGATTAACATGATTCGATTCGATAAATCTCGTGCAAAAGGTGTACACGGTGTACCGGATAAATTATCTCATCTCGGTATCATGCCGCTGTAATGTTAGATAACTTTTAAATTATTAACGGCAATGTTAACAAATTTTATCTGCCTTTGCTTTGGTTTTGGTACAACAGATCAAAGCGATCGTGTATTAAAACAGTTCGCACATGTACGCTCTCAATGTCAAGACCAAGGAGTTCCACCACTGGCTGATGACAATTGGCGTAAAAAATGTTGCCAACGCATGCACGAGCGTACAACCCATTAGATGACAAATGTTTCCAATGTGCGCTACAACCATCGCTGGTGATTACTTCATCGCTGCCTGCATCCATTCGTAAATATTCATCCCAGGTCTTTGATTCTCGAGACACCAGAACTCTTGTGCACCGCAATTCCAGCGTTCCAAAGTGATTCAATCCGGACGCTTATTCGACGCCATGGACCAACCTTCCATAAACGGTCACACGTAGTACGATGTTATAGTTTTGCCGCGGTAGTTGTTGTTTTTTTCTCTCTCTCTTCTCAATCTTCTCACACCTCTTTTCCTGCAAAATACGCAATCACTTTATGATCGCTTTTAAAACGAGATCGTACATTAACCAACCCGTACTCGATGCAAAACCAAAACCATGGCAGCGGGATCAATGTGTCCGTTGGCTACCCGTGTGCCTTGTGGTGCGGAGGATTTACGATGACCAACCATCTGGTCCACTTCGGCACAGGATTGACCGGACCGTCGAGTGGGCCAGCACGCATGCTCGCTTCAAGTACGCACGCGAGAACTCGCTTTCTGCGCTGCTGAGCGACACTTTGCACCGACAGTCGTTACCGCCGTATGGAGCCGATACACCCACCCAGTATCGAGAACCATCGCTTTTGAGCGAGTTCCCCACGCAATTAACCCTTGCTCCGGGGTTTGCTACCTACAGCCAAGCCGTGGACAACTTTTCCAAGACGTGTCAAGAACTCGGCTGTCGCAGTTCGGTTGAAGAACTTCCCCAAAAAACAAAATCCAAGCGTTACGCCACATGATTGATTGCGATCGAAATGTCGCTATGAAGAATCGAAGGAAGGTCACGTCTCGACGACTCACTTGAGGTACTTCTCCAAAAGTATTCATCGAACAGTCGAATGTCCGGAGCACCAAATTCGGTCAACAATTCATTGAACTCTTTCATTCTTGAAACGAATTCTTCTTCATCATTTTGGGGAGGTAAAGAATTCCACCCACGACCTATCCCAAATGGAGTGCCCGTTCAATGGCTGTGCTCCATGACCGATCGGGACCACTTCGCTTGAAAACATATTTCATTCTAACGGAGCTGTTGTTCATATTTGGTCATTTGTATTTTGGTTTGGTTTGGTTTGGACAGGTTTACCTGGACGGTGCCAACGCCTCCTGGGGTTCGCCAGACAGCAACCAGTACCACATACAGACGGATGAAGGCCCCGAGCGGTACTTCCGCTACCAGACGGATAACGGACAGTTTCGGAAGGAGAAACGGTTACAGGATGGGACGGTGATCGGTAAGTGAAGTTCACCGTAAAAACACTCGACACGAGCAGTGATCTAATAGCGGTCACCTTTTTTGCTCCTACACTAGGAACCGACGCATGGATTGATGCGTCCGGCTATTTGCGACAGAACGACTACATTGCCGACCATAAGGGTTATCGGATCTTAAAATCGAAAACGGTCTACGTTGGACGAGATCGCCCTATACAGGTGAGTTGGTAGTTCTTGGAAGCTTTAACTGCAATATCTCACACTATTTCTTTTCCCCCCGAACAGGACGCTATTAAGGTGGCTAAAAACAAACCAGCCGACTCTGGTGTTTTGGTACCTTCGGATCCTTCGTATGAGCCACCTGCACCACCATCTGCTCCACCCCAGCACCGGAACCAACCCGCTATCCAATCGATCGCAATAATCCCATCAACTCCAGCTCCAATTTCCGTACACTCCACTCCATCGCTGAATGCGGTCTTCATTCGGCCTCACTCACAACCGATCGGTTCTGGTTACCATCCATCGACACCATCGGATGGGTCCAGCTCAGCTCCACACAGACACTATCCGTCCGTATCGGCAAGACCATCGCCACTGGATATCTACGTGCCCTCCACTACGTACACTCCTCTGCTCGGTAACGAACTGTCCTCCACACCGATTGCGGTGTACGCTCCATCCTCAACTCCATCTCCATTGCGCGATCGTTCCGAAGCTCATCTGCCACCGCTCGTGATCTACAACAGTAATCCATCGGTTGCCGTTGACCCGAACGGATATATTTCACCAACAACCTACACTCCACCACATCGACGAAGAAGACCCAACCCAGCGGAACGAAGACGTCATCCTTCCAGTGAACCGATCTTGATAACATCCTCCCGTCCGTACGTCGAGAGTTCTACACCAGCCTCGGTAAACCTTAAACCTCTGGTCCAACTGCAAACGCTCGATGCCGGAAGCAATCTTCTCGATAGCGGCTTCAACCGAGATCTGATCGATCCACCAACGCCTTACGAACACACTCGACGGTACTACGACGAGAATGGGCACGAATTGCCCATCAGACGTGCAGGCGAAAGCCATCCGTACGATGGTGTTGCCGTCACGAACGATGGCTTCCGGTACTATCTGCCCCGGCAGTACCACGAGGAGCGTAACTCCGGTAGTGACACGCGGGATGGATCGTTCGGGTATATCGATCCGTTCGGCATTCGGCGCGTCGTGTACTACAATACTGGCCCCGGCAAGGGTTTCGTGCATCGGAAGAACAACCGTTTCGTTGGGTTCGATGCGACACCGTACGATCCAAGACCGGTGGTCTAGTGTGGTCCAATCCAATCCATCCCATCCATTGCCACTAGCTGCTGAGCTTCCCCTTAATTATTTATTACCCATTTTAACATCTCACCCAGTCGTTACACACTACTTCATAGCTACTAAAGTTAGGGACTTTCCGATGTTTTCTTCCTTGAGCGAGCCGCCTAACACTGATTTCATAGTCACGCAGAACATGTCGTACTCCTCGGGCAGGAGCACAATTTGATCGAAAAAAAGGGTGAATGACGACGACAATCCAAGCGCCAGATGCAAACGAAGTTTCGCTTCACAGATAAGTGGATTTACATTTCAGTTCAACACACTTCAACGCTGGACATCTGTGGCCTCGTGTTTTTTTCTCTCCATCACATTAAAGAGCATGATTGGATTTTCAAATCAGATACTTCGAAGAGTTCCTTTCCCGAAACACACTCAGCACGTCTGTTTCGTTGTAGTGTCACACCAAAATTCGGAATTAAATCCATACGCAATGAATCATGCGATCTACACGGGTAGGAGGATGGCTTAACCTGTAGCAGAACGGTGGCTACAGTTCTGTTACGATGATCGATGGCTTAACGAATACGTTAAGCAGTAGAAGAGGCGAAAAAGACTCACTAAATAGACCGCGAATGGTACACATTTACAAATGGATTCGTTACCGGCGTTTCAGCACGAGTGTAACGACCGTGAACGGCGTGCGCGACTCCGGCTCGAACGCATTGCAGTACAAGCGTTACGTACTGTGACGGATGTGTGACATATTCATCTCGCTGATTGTATCACGATCCAAACTTTGCTTGATTAATGTCATCAAATTTTAGCGCGAAATCGGAGGTGTTTAAGCTAACCTACATAAACTTTGCGCTCTCTTCATTGGTGGAATATATTTAGACGACCTTCTCGAGTTTGGCTCCTCAAAAAGCTCCCAAAAATGAATCCCAAAATGTTCAGGTACGGAACGCCGTGGGACGACCGGAAGATTAATGTTCAATTAATGACTCTATCACACATTGTTGAGGTAGACCAAACACTCTGAAACCTTTTAGTAAACACACTAAATGATCGTCCAATATGGTGGAGCATCATTAACGAGATAAAATGAGCCACTGAAAGTGGATCATATATAAGGAGTTTCCTTGAGCTGATCTAATAGTATTGTCGTCGTCGTTTATCACGATATTTATGTTCTGCACTACGCTTACTCCATTCTTACCCCAAAACCGTTTTATTAGCTGCGTATTTTTTTTGCGAAATTGCCATAATTTTAAGCATAGTGTTAAACCTTAATCGTTAAGCTGTCGCAAATAAGCAACACAATCGGCGGTTTTGTTTTTGTTTGTTTTGCCTTTTAACTTATGTCCAAGTA
>STHB01032700.1:0-10458 GCA_018908115.1 Anopheles rivulorum
AACTTTATGTATACCTCACGTTTTTAACGCATATTAGGTTCTCCAGACTCCAATACGCAAGAAATCACAAAGAACATAGATTGGCAGAGAACTTCTGTTGGATCTTGTGAGATTTAGGTTATGCAGGGTCTCCAGGGTTAAAACAACAAAGAACCAAATACATTGAAGATTTCCAAGTTATCATAGAACCTTTTGGTAATGTTAAATTCAATAATTCCTTAGAGCTTTTTCGTATAATTTGAATATCAATAAAAGATTTTAGTAAAGAAACGAATGAATTGTTGCATTTATCTCCTACCAATAAGACTAAATAAACTCTTTCAATGCTGGTGTCTTCCATTTCTCAGAACAGAATGCGTCTCCATCCTTGATCACTTGTATGCATCAGGCATGAGCAGCGACGTAAATGCATAAATAAATGATTTTCGTAGGTAGGAAAGAAGCAACCAATACCACCCAATTTGTGTAGGTCGTGAAATTGAGGGGTTCAAAAATGGTTTGCAAACATTAGGCATTCAAGGCATGTCACCGAGAATTTGGCGAACTTTAGCCGTGGAGTCGTGCGGGATTGTAACATAATTGAAGCTATCCATCTTATCCGCCGATGGGCGAAGGTGGAGAGGGAACCTGTCTAACGACTGGCGGTGAAGTTATCCAGCGACGTTGCCAGTGCGGACATACACGCAAAATTTCTATAACGCTGAAGGAACGCGAAGGTTTAGTGATGTAAAATAAACTCCTGGCGGAAACTTTTTATTGAGGTAGTTCCGTCCGATGGCTGGGTCAATGGGACGCATTTTCCAACGTCTTTCGTTGTGTTGCAGAACGGATGAACGGTTGGGAAGTTTGGAGCATGTGTTAGAACATGGATTAAGTACAGCTTCTATAAGACGTTCTACACAACTACTTTCGCACCCGGTTCGGCTAGAAGAAGCAATTTCACGTACCGGAGAGTGCGTATCTTTGCGCACGCAAACACGCCGCTCGGAGCCATCGTCACGAGAACGTTTCATGTTTTCGCCATGTTCGCGAGTATGAGCTCATAATTTCAATATTGAACGCTTAGCCGCCAATCCTCTTCAGATTGTGCGAGTTGTTTGCGGGAGCACGAGAAAAAGCTATTTGTCTTTGAATTATGAAATGCAACATGTGGAATCGATCGAATCGGTGGGATGCTTACGGAACAGTCGTAAGGTTCGAAAAATTCATATCGTTACTAATCCACTGTGTAAATAAACCTAAACGCAAAACTGTTTGCCTTTGGGGATGAAAACGATTACAATGGATTGGAACTTTTGGTGAGAAAGCTTGTAGGGGGGTTAAAACAGCCAAATTACTACTGCAAGTGGAACAAATTGTCTTACAGCGTGGTGAGGAAGATGAAAGAGTATTAGCCCCAGTTGAGTTTATACATGTCGGAATGTTCTTCTTAGGTGTGTTACAGATTAGGAAATATTTACTTTATAGTAACTGGATGAAATTCTTATACGGTTAGATCATTCAAACATTAGCTGATAGGATGACGACGAGATGTAATATCTTTGAATCAAGCTGATTTTAGAGATCCCTTACACTCTCTAAGAATAAATTACTGACAAGATTCTGATAAAAAATCGTTTGAACGAACAATAAATGAGAATGCTTTGTATAGCCTGAATTGCAAGTTGAAGCTACCGACAGTTCACTTACGCATGATTGCTCATGAATATCATTTTGCGTGTAATAAAATCAATATCACCACAATCAGCTTCAGTGCCCGCAAGGGAAGCAGAAATCGACTACCATCACCAATAATGAAGCACCAGCAACAGCTTCTCCCCAAAACTGATCGAATCATAAAATTCACCATCTCCAACAATAAAGCACCATAAAACACTTCCCCAAAAAAGCGTCGGGTGAAAAACGGGGGTTGGTCGGTAGCATCTTGGGGCGAACTTCCATCCATTTGTCTTGGTCAATTGAAGTCAATCGTCGTTTTGTCAGCGTACGGAGCTCCCACTCCGCCAGCCCAACCGGACCATGGACGATCAACGAAAAGGCGACAGCTGGCGGTGCTATTTCGAAGGGCACAATTCGAACAAAACCATTCCAAGCCAAGCTGCTGTCAGTCAATTCCGACTCCGTAAGCTGAATGGCAGCCACGAAACAGCTGCTCCCGTTTGGCGATTGTATTGAAATTGAATGCGAATAGTTCTTTGCGCTCTCGAAGCGAGCTAAAATGAGCTTCCATTAGGCAGATAATCAACCGGCTATTTATTAAAGTACATTGGCTTTTGACGTGGTGAAGCAAAGTTCAGTGCAAAGAAGCTTTCCCCCATTCCGTGGGTGGAAAAACGGTTGACGTGGCAGTAAGGGGCCATTCCGGGGGAACAATTATGCTGCTGTTGATCCGAAAACAGGCTGCATTTTTAATGAGCGGTTAGCTTTGCTTACACGTGGGCTTCCGGCGGTCGAAATGAATTTGTTACCGAGACCATTCTTTGGGAGAAGCGACCATCTTTCTAATGTTAACAAAGCTTGCTGAATGGTGAACGAAATGTGCTAAACAAGCTTTTTAGTGATGTGTGCTTGGAGGTTTAAATGACAGCTGTGTTTTGTGATATATTTAAGTTTCACATTTCAATGTATTTAACTTTTAAATCTAAATTTAATTACATGTTCCTCACACTTATACCGCGGATAAGTATTGACAGTAAATTAATGTTAGCTCTTTAGAGTTGAATGCTCCTTTATTTTGTGCTCTCAGGCTCAATTGCGATAAAAGTGTTAAAATATGAATTAAAAGAAACTTAAAAAGTTGATGGTTCTTGGGACAGGAGATTTGAGCATGTTGGAGATAGTCCAATAGACATTCAATTCTCAACCTTCATATTATTGGACTAACTAATATAGCACGAAGTCCAAGTTGCAACCGAGTTCTTGTCCACAGGAAAACTACGATGCACCCTTTGACCATTTCGTTTAATCTAGTCTACCAAATCTGCTTGATGTGATGAAGTCTTTCTCAGTGAAACTTACTAATTTTTATTCGTATCATGGAATGAATGCAAGTCAAGTAAAGCGTGTCATCCAGTGGTAGATCAAACGATTCACAGATATTTTTATATATGAAAAATATTTTACTTTAGCTGTAATATGAATTTAATATAAGCGGCAATATTAAATTCATAATACCGTTGATACACGTTGATGAAGTAGAACGAATCACTTTCGTTCGCGTTGCAATCCAAAAAATCAACTTGTTTCTCGATTTGTATACGCAGTGATAAATATACCAACTCACCCTACGATTTGAGATCGATCGCCCGATGGAATATTTGCTAAAATTTTCCAAAATTTGACTAGAATTTTTCTGATAGATCAAGTTCAGTAGATCTTGCATTGCCGGCAGCGATTTTAATCAGATCCTCAGATCAGATGATCTTTGTAATGGAGGCGTTGCCTAAAATACCTAAAATGCCTATATTTTCAACTTGATTTCTTTAATCATGAATTTATTTGACAGTTAGTGAAATAATGAGTTCTGTATACGAGGGGACAGGTGTAACATCTGGATTTCAGTATCGATTCGTGTTATGCCGGCTCTTGCGACCCGTAGGATGTCTGTATGAGTCCTCAAAAAATGCCCTCTCCAGGGTAAGCAGTCCAGGACTTCCTAGGATTAGGCAATTCTAGCAGCTTGCCCTTATCGCCCTCAGCATTTCCAAAGAACGAAGACTGAATCACATGATAACAGCCTCCAGTAGCAACGGATTACTTAGTGGCATGTGTTAGTCATTACTTAGTGCATATACCGAAAACCCCAAAAAGAAAGACCTCGATATAAACACACGGTGATATATCTTATACAGAGTTTCCCTGTCTTAATATGTAAAATGACGCAATTTATAATAAAACCGACAAAAACCATCATCTTCCAGAAAAAGTATGCCAAACAAGTCCATCATTGTAATCACCATTGCCCGCCATTCGCTTCATTTGATTGCCATTTGTTACTGGGCTAGTTATCGGTCTTGGGGTAGCTGTCACTGTCACCGCTAATTTCCGCCGATCATCAGCTTGACGCCACTTGAGCTTACATTTCTCGCATCCTTCCCCCATTGGCACGATCCAGGAGCGTCCTCGAAGGTGGCGTTTGGTGGAAAAAAAATTTATAATTACTGTACCAGATGAGCAATTAAGATTTGGTTTGCTTTATCTGTCGCTACCAGATTTCCCGATGCCGATGTCTCGCACCGTTCTGTAGAACCATTCGGTGTGGAAGAAAAAGTATAAATTGACCGAAAAAAATGACCCAAACCGCTAGGAAAGAGAAAAGATACGATTTATAAAAAAACGCAACGAGCCATTCCATCTTCCTAGCGAGTAGGGACACCGTACTCGGTTTTGACACCATCAGACACGGCCAAGGACACGGGCTGGCTCGCTGTTAGATAGCTGGATTCAAAAATGTTCGTCTTAAAGTTTTTTTTTGTCCGCCGTTCTTCTCTGTGTCCTTGAACATCTTACGAATGCGAAAGACGCTTTTCCATGTCTCTAACCCAACCGGTTTTCCCCCCCGGAAGCGCTAAGGGTTGCTGAGGGTTGTTTTTTTTTTCTTGGTACAGTCTTCCATTCAGCTGACAATTCTACGCAATTTGCATAATATTATCTCATTTTTTTCTCGTAGTTTTCGTCGCTTTGGGGTAGGTTTCTTGGTTTTTATTTCGCTTTCGCTCCATCTTCGGTCCTGCGAAAATCCAAGAACTGTTCTCAGCTTTTTTTCCATCAGCGCTGACCATTAGAGTCCTTCGGTAGCTGGCAAATGGTGCTGGCCGTCCCTTGTTACACCGCTTGCCCCGGCTGTGGCCCAGCCTGTGGGTTTGCTTCCGTCAAAATTTATTTACATTTTTATGCTGCTTGCACTCGTACGCGCACCGACCGCCAACCGGCACAGTGAGTCGCTTTTCAATTTCCATTTGCCAGATGACATTTCCGCCCGTGATGGGTTTGGGAGCAGCTTTATGGCCCCACTGCTTGCAAAACCTGGAGGCTTAAGCAAGCGCCACAAATCCATACGAAAGCGAAATTCCTTTTGCTTTAAATGTGAAAGACATTTTTAAATCGTTCTGTTTGCCAGCTTTTTTTTTTGTTCTTCGAGACGGCTTCACTTTCTTCGCAACTTTTCGGAAGGGGGGTGGAAAGCATATCGTTCGAATTGATTGTTTTTAATGGTGCCATCGGCAACAAACGTGACTGGTACTGCGAGACATATTTTTTACACTGCAGAATGAATTAGTTTCTTGGGCCTGGGCACAGGAAGACATGCTACTCGAAGGTGGAAAATTGTTCTGCAAATCACGTTGAAGAAGTGGGGAATGCAATTTCAATTAAATTTTAAACGGTAAATTAACGTATAATTCTTTTGCTTTGTTTTGTTTTATATTGCTTTCAAACAATCTGTTGTTTAATTGATATTATCAACAGCTCAGTTGCTAAAAAATTTTGCGAGCGAATGTTACAAATAAAAGAATACAATTCATGTTTTAAAAGCTTGCTGAAAGCCAAAATACAAATCGGTTAACTTTGAAACGATGTTTCTTCGTTTGCAATCATAAAAACTGGTAACGGCATCTAAAATTTGGCTTAAACCTCTCCATGGTCCACAAATTAAGCTTAGTCTAGTAAATTTTCATTCAATTGTTTCAAGTACCACAATGTGTTACTGGTTCAACAAACGAATGAAAAAAGCATGTGAACAAAGTTGTATCAGACAAACAGTATCATTGTACTCACGATCGTAAGACGATATATGAAAGCTAACGATTTAAATTCCTTGTTGATATTGTTGTTACTGAAATGTATAAATGAAAGGACAAACTTGAAACTAAAGTAAACAGTTAAAACACCGACCTTTAGACGACGACGATGACCTTTAGACACAAAACAGTATTTTAAAATATTAAACCAAAATTTATAACCGCTGCTATCCTCTAGTCGATGTACATGAAGCAATCATTCGTACCAACATTTCACTTACACCGCTCAATCTCATCAGCCAGATGTTTTGTGCTAGTTTACAGAAAACAAAAAACCCATGCCATAACTTGCCAGCATACAGCCATTGTGTCAACAACAGTAATCCAGTTAATTTGTTGCTCCGCTAGCAACCGGGCAGCCAGCAGCCGCTGAATAGATGACGGAAAATCAGATAGTATTCACCGCGCTGGTAGAATTTTAATGGCACGATTTGCATTCCATCAGCTTCACATTGACCGCTTGCCGGCTCAGTTAGCCAGAAGTTGCCAGTAGTGGAAATGCTAATTCGGAACTAGTGTTTTACTGGAGCATGATGTTTGTGCCTTTAGCACATCTCTTGCTATGTTGCTACGTGTGGGAGCTCAATTACCCCAGCTTGCGATTGGCATTTATTAGAAAGTAGAGAAATGAGCAGTTGTGCGCGTTGGACATGGTAGGAATGAAAAATGTTATCAAAATGACAATTTTGGATTATTAATTTAGATATAAACAATGATAAGAAATACTTTTGATTAGTTTGATCATATATCATACATCAAAATAGAAAATGTTCTAAAAACGTTTTAAAAATATGATGTTGCCATAACAAAACAAACTAAATTTAAGGGAAAACATATCAAAATCCGCATCTCATCAGCATTACTCAACTCACCTGCTATGGTGCTGTACGTTCAACAACCACGGTTGGGGCCGATTGGCTCCTAATTGTGGTCTCAACTAAAGACATAACTCATCGAAGCTTCGCAACAATTTGCATCAGGCGCTTTTAGGAGCGTATCTGCTGGGGACAACTGAAACACCCCCCTCCCCCCCCCAAAGAAAGAAGTATGGAATAAATATCAAGAATCAAATCAACCACATCAGCCCCAGGCAAACAACACACTGGTCGCGTTAAACCGTTCCCCCAGGTTTGCAGCTCCCACTGATGCCATCCTCGCGCGAGTACGATCCCCACAGCGCGACCCGAGTATCAACCGGAAGTTTGGCGAGAAATTAACATATTGTCATCGTTACCATTACAGGTTCACAGAAGTCATCTGAATTATGTGACAAAAACCTCACCCACAGGGAAACTGTGCTGGTCAGGTTGAACTTTTACCACTCCTTTCTTTCTCTCTGGGATATGATGTACATCAGCGAAGAACTTTTTTCACGTTGGACAGAACCCCAACGGTCGAGTTCCGAGGTACAGAACCGTGGCGATAAATCAACCACCCCACTCAGCAAAACTCGACCGATTCTCGACGCAGGCGACACCATCTCGGTGGTGCGCCAGAAGTGGAAAAAGCGAAGAGAATATTTTATGATACCATCCAACCATGGCCAACACACACAACTGTGGTCCAAAGGATCTTCTCTACGCCGTGGCAACGATGGCGTGCTGTTGGCGTAATTGCAAGGATTTGGTTTTGTGCTCTTGCACATTCCACATAAAGCGGACCCGTTTACCTGGGCAGGAAGAGTTGTCCGTTGGTTGCCTAGCAGAACAGGACAGAAAGCCCACCATATCTCGCGAACCGTCCTTGGCACGGCATCCGGATCAGGGCACATTGATAAAACATGCTTGCGGAAACGGTTATGCTAAAGGTACAAAAGCTTCACCAGTTCACTTGCTTAGGGGATTGTTCCTAGTTTATCAGTGCGGTTGTGCACTGGAGGTGATATTTTTTTGTTGTGGCGAAGAAAGCCCACAAGAAGCTTCAGTAGTTCACATCTTGTAACAGCATTTTGTAAAACCTTTCATCCCTGCTACCTGGTTTGGAAGTTTCTTTTGGTTTTGGTTTTTTCTTTACTTTAGTGAATGATATTTTCGTCTTCATTTTTACTATGTTTTAACGTTTAGTCCAGAGGCACTTAGGTTTTGCGTTGAAAGTTTGCTGTTTATATTTTATGTTGTGTACATGAAATCAAAAAGTCTTTTTTTTATCAATGATTAATAGTTAGCTTTTTAAACGATCAACAGTTTTGAATGATTTTAAAGGTTCCGGTAAACTGCCAAACTGATTTAAATACAAACTGAAATGTTGAAAATCATTAACGTAAAAGGAGAAAAAAGCGGAACAGATTTTGACAGTTAGATTCCTATTAATTGAGGGAATTTCGCCTAGAACAGGTTTGTCAAAACGTGTTTGAAGTTTTTGCTTTGCTTTGAAAAATGAATCTACTCTTGTTATACTAACTATTTATTTTTTAAAGTAAATTTTGTTAAAATCGGTACAGATTCGTTTTCCAAGGTGTAAAACACAAAGAAAAAGATGAACAAAACGATGGAATTAGAATCAAAATTTAAATTATTAAATTTTGAGCTACGAAACAAATGAATTATACCAATGTTTACACTGGAAAATGAGTTACACTAGTGGTTCACTACACTTGCACTTACACTTACTGAAAGAATGCATATTCCTTTGCATTTGCTGAGAGGAATTTTCTCCCAAACAACATGGCTCAACCTGGTGGTGTATGGCAACCGTTTCTCCATTCAGTAAGGATTTACTGCAACAAAGTTTTGCTAAATTCATTTTCTCACAATTAATAGCAATTAACCAAGTAAAACTAGGTTGAAATATGTTTTTCCAGTTTTTTACTTATTCCAATAACCTAACTTTAAGTCAAACTGGAAGCATATTAAACCTTCCCCCCGTTGAGAAACACTGCAGTACGAAGCTTGTACTACATATCTTGCTACAACCTCCAAATTCTACATCACGTACCACTTTCGGTTGCTTCCAACATGGCACACACTTGCGCGAGCTAATAGAATGTACACAAACTCGGCCAGACATTTTCCCTACCGTCACATTTCTCCACAATTTTCTGACTTCGTAGGTGTGTGTGTTTTTTGATGTATTTTTTCCATTTTGGATTTTTCCTTTTTTCTCATCGCATGACTTTGTTCCGTTGTCCCGATGGGGAGTAAATTTATACTCGACGGGGCAATAAATTTAAAGTGCGCGAAGGTTTATATTTTTTTTGTTGTTGCTCTCGTTATTGTATCGAAGGTACTTCGTGTATACATACACGGTGGAGCTCTGGTGCGGGTTTTTTTTGTTGGTTTGTTTGTTTGTTTGGCTGGCTGTTGTGAAAGTGAAAGCATCGCGGGAATGGAACCGGCTGGTAGATGCGAAATGATTCATGGGTGACTTATTGGATACATGGTTGTGGGTGTTTATGTACGTTGCGAAGCTGCGGAAATCGTTTGAATGGTAAATGTCGTTCGGTCTACGGTCGTTTTGCAGGGTAAGATTGGTGATGTTGATGCCGTGCATTTAAGCATGTTGGGCAGAAGGAATTTGCTTAGGTAAGATCATTTGTCGTTTGACGTTGGCCGGAAGGTATCCAAGGTGGTTCAAACTATTTTAGTAACAGCGGTCATAATATTTGACTAGCAACCGTAAGTTAAGCTCAAGACTTTTGAGAATAGTAGATTTTTTTAGTAACATACGTAGAAGTGCACTTCTTTTGTTGAAGTTGGAAGGAATCTAAAGATCAATCTCATATGCTTGTTGAATTAAATTCTATTATTATTTGGATAAATTTGTCTCCTTCTCTTCATAATTTAACGACATACTACTTTTACTACTTAGTCAAAACTTAGTCAAACATAGTCAAAATCGCTGCTGTGTAAAAAGAGGATGATGTTGTCCACGATACAGTACAATCGACTTCGAATTTATATGGCATGCTAGATCGTCATTCTATTTTCAATAGGATCATGCAGCTCATAGTATACAACAAAAAGTTGATCCTACCAACTTGTTTAAATCAATTTCTTTCTCCTCTAAACTCCTGATAAAATCATATTTAAATTTAAACAATTATTTATCTTCCAAACCACTGTCATTCTGTACGAAGTACTTTGCAACATGTTTCGGATATAATTTCAGCTTTCCAAACGCTCTTAGACAAATAGTATCATTTCACAATAATAGAAAAAAAGATTTAAATCGATTGTGATTTCAATTGGGCCACTTCACTTCGGCTGTTGGTTTTCCGTCTCTAATTTCTATTTGCTTGATTATCTACGCACTGATTCGTTTGAAGTTGCTTCCATCCTAGACCAATGCCTTCCACTCGGGAGCAGATTGTTTTCAGTGACTTCTAGCAAAGCGTTACAAAAAAGAAAACAGCATTCAAAACTCTGCAGTTCGAGGAAGCTGGAGACAACGGAAAACCCCGAAACAAAAATAAACAGCCCTCTGATAAGTCGGCAATCAATGTTTGCAGTTCGTATTATTGCGTGGAAGGGAGAGTTCCAAAACTTCCCATCCTTCCGATGTCCTGAAGAAGCCCCAGCACGCTATCTGTTACTCGTTTGTGTCGTCCGTTTCCGTCGCTTTTGTGCTACTGCATATTGCTTTGCAGCTTTTCCACAAAGCGCCGTGCTCCGGCACGGTCGTGTGTTTACCTTTTCCAAGTGATCCGATCAAAACCGTCGAG
>STHB01032701.1:0-10456 GCA_018908115.1 Anopheles rivulorum
TGAAAAGCCAATGTAAAATTACAGCAACGAGCTGCAATCTGCAAGACAACATTTCTCTTCCATTTCGTTACAAATTTATGCTTAAAAACACGGTATGACACTAGAACCACATTACCAACCCGGTATCTTTCCAACTTGCAACTAAAGAATCTGTGCCGTAATCACCTCTTCAAATCCCGAAACAATCTCCACAGAATCTTCAACCCAAATCGAAGCGTTGCAAGCTCTGGCCAATACGGAAGCGCTTTGTGATGTTGTTTTAATATTTTCTTACCTTCTTTCGTGGCGCCTCCGCAAACCTTCCACCCCGATCCGTGAACGTACCTTCGGGGGATGGCGATGTTACTAGCCAAAGCTGCAAAAGATGGAAAATGCCTCTGCCACTGAACCGACACCGATTCCTCGACAATGTTCCTTCTGTGGCGAACAAGTGAACAGCTTAAATATGCAATCGATACGCCAACATAGTGGTACGCCCGCTAGCATGGTACATCTTACTGAAACCTCCAGGAACGGTATTGGCATCGGAAAAGTATCTACCGCACCGGGCGGTTTTTTCTTCTGTCCTGTCTGTTGGAATCTTGCACCTTGCAGCAAATGGCTAGAGCTGGAGCAAAATGTTGCAGCAAACGAACAACATATGCCGGATGTTTGTACGGCTGCTGGTTGTATGGTGGCCGTGTGGTCAAACGCTTCCCGTCTGCACCAGAACAGCATGCAAGAACCCGAAGGTCTTAAGGCTTATCCTTCGCTCGTTTGATGCCCTTACTTACTTAAGTTTGCTGTAAGTTATCGGAATGCTTTTGCTCACCTTACGCTTCAAACAGAACTTTTCCAGGAGCAATTGCACCTAGAGAAAACTAGCGTATTCCCTTTTTTGAGGATGAGGATATGTTACAAGAAAATTTCTTCCCATCACCAAAAACACACTTCCCCTCGCGTACTGTTGCAAAGGTGCAAGCCAAGACTTGCTTAGTGACGCCTGCAATCGAATTCAATCGCAGTAGCGAATATCCCTTTTGGGGGTCAGTAGTATTCCAAGTTTGTCTTGGATAACTTTTAACTACACTTGACACACATCGTGTGTGTTGTATTCCCGGCGTTGTTTAATGTTCATCTAACTGATCAAACTGTTTATAAAACTAAACTTTACAGTACGTTTACTTACACACGTACAAGGTGTACGTGTGAAAGGAGACAAAACATACACAACAAAACTTACCGAACTTTATTACGTATACGGTCGTTTGAAGGAAACAAAGTTGCTGGAATGTTACGCTGGCAGCAGTAGCAGCAGCAATCGAACAAAACTAAAGCGGCTATTACCGGTTGGTATTACTTTAAATCAACTTAAAGCTTTACTTAGCTGCCCCATCGCCGATAACGCCACGGAACTACGGGAACTGATGCGAAAAGTTCGTGCAATTCGTGGAACAATTTGGCGCACAAGAGTGGACGTGAAAAGTTTTTAATGACTTCTGGCGTTGGATGTAAAAATTAAAACCAATGATTATGATGCTTCCCGAGACAGTGAGACACTTCCCATTGGATCTGCTCATCAAAGTCGCTTCAATGTTGGCCAGTTTTGCGAGCGATGGAATTTGGGAATTGATTGCACAGTACTTGGCAGGGTAGTGAGCGGACATTGTTGATTGGAACTGTGCTCGGACCGTCCGAACACCTAAGCGAAGGACACTTGTTGGACCTGCGCACAGCGAGTTGATAGCAAAGGGAAGGGCATAAAGGAAGAGCGGAAAGGGAGGAAAGAGAGAAAAAACAACGCTAATAATTCCACTAACAATAATAACAGCAATCAACGGAACGCAAACGCTCCCAATGGCAATCAATTAAAGCATTAACGATTATGGTGTCTCGCACTAATTAGTCGGATAGATCTGCCCAACGACGAACCGGCGTGGATTCCTTGCCCTGGCAAAATGGCAATTGGCTCGCAAGCAAACATGAGTCCCACACACACACACATACAACCGCCCCACACGCTCCACCAGTTCACCCTGTCCCTTGAGGGGTTCCTCCTTGGGCGAATTTTCTGGTCGCTGGTCGTATTTGTTTTTGGCTTCCTTCCCAGCTTGCCATCCCCTCGGTGCCACGGCGTCTCAGTTTCTAATAGCAATAGGAGCTGAAGTTTACCGGAAAGCTACCCGTACCACCACCGTGCACCAACCGTGCCCGTACGCCGCAAGTTTTCCCGGAGACAAGTGCTGTGGTGCAACCGAGCAACCGGCGCACCTACCTCTTGCTAAATCAACTGAACGAAACTTACTTTTCGATTGGCAAACTTATGCCGTCCGGAAGTTTACGCTGCATTATCTCTGTTTGCACGCGCTGTGTGGCTGTCCGTGTCACGCTTGTCCCGGTAGGGTGCGCTTCCAAAAGGTCCTGAAGGTCCTGGAACGCTGGCAGCAAAACTTCTGCTACAGCACCACCTGGGAATTCTGCAGCAAAAGGGAAATACGAATACTTTGCCCGCACAAATGGCCGTGTGCGGGGAAGGTTTCATCAAATAAAACAAGTAATATCTTTATGATGGGGAAGAAAGGATATCAGCATTGCGGTATCGCGCTCTACTTTCACATACGCGCTAACTTTGGCGGCAGGACGATTTTATGAGAGCGTTTTCTGTGATAGATTTGCTTGTCAATCGTTCGTTTGCTTATGAAACCCGACGGCTTCGGTTCAGTTTTGCGTTCCTTCCAGTGCTCCGATGGTACTCTCACAAACAGGTTGAACAATGTAAATTGGTTTAGAAATGCGTAACACAAATCTATAGAAAAATATAATTGATTTATGACGAGTTCACCCTAACGTCTAATTTTGGGAATTCTAAAACAGTATGGGTCAGCAATATATGAACACTGTAAAACTCCGGATCGTTTTTACAATTTAAATTATGTTTATAAGACCATTTTTTCCCACTTGTTATCATAATGTTGTGCTTTCTGCTAGCATCTAGTAAAACAAGAGCTTATTTAACCAATAACATAAAAACAACATCCACTTTTAGTTGTATTGGCTGATGCTATCAAAATTCTGTTGAGATAGTATAATTTCAAGCCTGCCATTACTGGATTTACTTGGACTTTACAAGATATTCATAGAGGGGCAAGATATTCATTCCTGAGTTAGTTAGTTCTAAAAGTAATTGTTGTCCACTTATTCCTGAAAGTAGTTCCATAAAATATGTTTTTTCTCGATGAATACGTAAGTTTAGTTAGATCTATTCGATGGACATTAAACCATGACAAACTTTAACTGGTCTGTCAACACGATGTTGTAAAAACCATTAGTGCCATCAAAACATTATTCAAATTTTATTTCCTTTAACTAAGTATCAATAACAGATTGTTATAGTTCAATGACCATCACTGTACGTGTTTCTTCTACGTTATCAAACAGTTATCCAACGATTTTTAAAGCAATTTTGTAAACGTTGTTAAAGCTACACATTTCATCAAATTAACTTTTACAACTTTGCGGTGTAATAAAAAAAATCGAAACGAAAATTAAAATTAAAAATTCCCCAAGTAGAAAAAATAGTCTTTAAGGGAACAACAAAAACATATTAAAGCATACAAGTAAGCCGCCCATAGAAAACGCGTCCAGCTGCAACCATATGCAACCACACAAGCATTAATTCACATTACGTTACGCATTAGCCCCATGCGGTAACGATTGATTTCAGGTTTCTCTTTTGGTACCCTTTTTTTTTTTGCTTCCATTCGTCTGACCCGGTTCATGCCTCTCAGTATCCAGCAGCCAGTGAACGATATATCGCTCGGGCTCGGGCACGGCATTGTGCAAAGTGCAATGGCAAGAAAAACTTGCCTGCAGCGTTGTTCCTTCATTGAATGGAAGCCTTTTTTTTGTTAGTTGTGCTTTGCTGGCCTGCTTCAGTTTCTCTGCTGGTGGGAAACCAAACAACGAAAGCCAGTTGTCATTGAGTTCCCAGCGTTGCCCAGCGGGAAGGAACTCTCGAACGGTGATGACGATCATGCTGATGATGCTGCTGCCGTTGATAGTTTTGCAATGGAAGATGGAGAGCGGTACGCAAAGATTAAAAAAAACCCCGGGAAGTACAGCTATACAACAACCGATTGGGTGAACTTTTCATTTTACAACATCCCAACACACGGTCCGTCTCCCATTTGTCCCGACAATGTACATTGTACCACACCCAGGATATTACTCATCCTGGTCGAACCAGCGGCAGCGGGATATCTCGTGGGAAGGTCCGCTTGTGTGACGAAATCGATGCGAAAACTTTCCAATCATTCTTCCTCCCTCCCCCCCTCAACCTCCCCGACTCACAAACCCTCCCCCTTTACTCACGTACGATGCGTACGATGCGAAATGCAGGAAATGGTCGATGTTTGAGCAAGTGATCAACGGGGCAGGAAATTTGCCGCTTGTGAAGTTAATGGGAAAATGGAGCAAGATTTGTTTGGTTTCGTTACTCTCCGGTTGCATCTTTTTGTAAGACCCAGCACCAGACCGGCGTTTGGTTTGCGATTAAAGATAACGGAAGGTGTAGCTTGCAGCTTTGCAACATCAGTACGTGCACAAACGCACACGACTCTTCCCGTTGAACGAATAGCAATAGGGGAAAGCGTTTTTCTAGCTAAAAATTTAAAAATTTTATATAAAACTAAATAAATCACAACTATAAGATACACACAAAACTGCCAAAGACAACTTATTATCCCGCAAAAGAAGGATAAAAGACATGAGACTCTTCTTCAGCAGGAGGTTGTCCCCGGAAATTGCTCGTAAAAGTGATCAACTTTGTAAAAATTGAATTCTTGAAAGCAGCTAATTATTATCCCTCGAACAACATGGGTACAACAAGCACGCCATACATGACACACAACCCTTCGAAAATCCCATCCCCTTCCCCCGTGGGTGGATTGGAGGTAATGAAAATGGAAAATTATTAAGTTGCAGTACACCGGCACCACAGAACTCTGTTGTTTCTTCTCTCGCTTTTCGCGTGTTCTTGGTGTTTTGATTACCATCCTCATCACAAAACCCGGCCAGGCAGTTACTACCAATGGCTGCCATCGTTAAAATTCATCCAATTTCCTTGGTTGCTTCGGGACCGATGTTTTTTGTTTCCATTTTCCAACAACTTTCCAACAACTAAGCTTTCGCTTACCTTTTCACCCAAAACAACAACAAAAAAAAAACGCTCTCCTCCGTGGCATATTCATTTACGACCGCATTCACACGGCCCCACGGAAGTGGGAAAATCAAAAGCCACAACAGCTCACCACAGCTATCGGACAGTCTTTACCAGACAGTCTTTGCCGAGGCGCACATAGAAGAACTAAAAAAAAACACCCCATGCAAACCCCATACCACGGAACATTACGAAATGAAAAGCGTGGAAAACTACCTCCCCTCTCCACTCCCTCTTGTCCCCCCTCCCCACCTCAACCTCAACGGCAGTGGCAGCCAAGCTCTTTTAAAAGGCTGTGTGCATTCTTTTAGCTTTTCCAAAATGGCAAGGACATTAGCACCGTTTGTCGTGAGCTGCCAGTCCGCCCATGGACAAAGAATGCCACTGGTACCGCGATGGCGAGTGAGAGAGAGAGAGAGAGAGAGATAGCGAATTGAATGCAGCAGCAACAGCAACAACGATCACAAAATCACTGCCAACAGACTGTGCAGCAAGGTGAAGACAACCAACATCGCCACACCGGCCACAACCGGTGGCAGGTGTTGTGTAATGCACTTTGATTGCATGCCATAAAAATTTTCTTCCCACTTTTCAACGAACTCCCACACCCCCCTCCCCTCTACTAGTTCGGGGCGCTTCATCACACAAAGTGACAAAATGGAATGAAGGAAAAGTAATCCAACGTCAGCCAACGTCATCGTTCGTCGTCGTTCGTTGGTGTCGTGGTGGTTTTTTTTTTTTGCTGCAAGCAGCAATGCGATGCTCTGGATGTTTTAAAATTTTAAAAACACTCGTTTTCGCTGCAGCCCTAGCAGCCGTGACATCAGCCACCGTTCACCTGGCACGCTTTACCGTCTGAACGTAATACCTGATCATTACATCGTTCGAGGGGTTTTTTTTATTATATCTTCCATCACTCCCATGGGTCTGTTTCGACCAATGTCTTGACCGCATCACGCTCGGACCAGTAAGAAAAGGGCAGTAAATCGGCTGACGACAACCGGCCGTCTTGCGCGTTGCTTCATCAAATTCTACAACTTTTCCAACAGCTGATGATGATGAAGGTGATGATGATGAAGATGAGCAAGAAGAATTTTCATCACCCTGCCCATCATCAGCCCTGTACGCGTTTTTATGGGGAACGGTCGTCCACACAACTGCTCCACTCTGGCACGGCAAATGGAAACTATTAACCTCGCTCTAGCTGCGAAACGGTCACATTCCAACACCCGAAGCATTGGTTGGAAGCTTACTTTCCTTCCTATCCTTTCTTTTTTGGGTCCCTCGTTTACGGGTAAAGTATTAAAGTACAATTTATTGGAAGCAAAAAGCGTAATGAAGAGAGAACAGAGGGAAAGAAAAAAGTTTCTTCTCTTTATAACTTCATCCGGGGCAAATGAATGACGCTCGGGCATCAGTTCATCGATCATCGAATGCACACTTGTGGTTGTGGCTGCAAAGAATAAAGTGTCTTTTCGTGCCGAATCAAAACCCCCATTAGGTGGCCTTTGTTCTCGATCTTGCCACCACCACTACTACCGCCAGCAGCAGCTGGATATCGGATGGTTTTTTTTTTTTTTGGCCACAAGACAAGAACTGGGGGTGTACTTGGAATTGATTCTCATTTGCATAACCCTGGTGGCTTCCACGGAGAAAAGCTTACTGGAACTCTCACTGGTACCTCACAGCGGTGGTGGTGGTGGTGGTGGTGGTGGAAACCATTACAAAGGAAGAACCCGTTTTCGGGAAAAAGGGGAAAATGAAGGAAGAAGGTGGCAACTGGGAGGCTAGCGGTGGGCAAACATCGAGTGCAAATCCCAATTTTTCCTTATCATGCTCGATTTCCCGTTTGACGTTTTACCATTCCACGTGGA
The DNA here is from genome assembly GCA_018908115.1 of Anopheles rivulorum. NCBI lineage: Eukaryota > Metazoa > Arthropoda > Insecta > Diptera > Culicidae > Anopheles > Anopheles rivulorum. The sequence goes on from STHB01032701.1 coordinate 7,072, forward strand.
TTTTTGAGTGGAGTTTTCTGGTGGGTAGTGCGACTCGAAAGGGTGAGCCAACCCACAACAACAGAACCTCCCGTGCACCGTGATTAGACACGTAGCTTTGGGGCGGATTTTCCCATCCCGTCTGTGTGTTCTGATTCCAAGAAAACGGCAATCTTCATCCTTTCCAAAGAAAAAATCCGGTCGGCATGAAGCCTGCTGCTGCTACTGCTGGTGTTGCAGTTCCAGCATTCCCAAGGATGGATGGAAACCGATTTACATTGCTTCTTCCATACGTTTCCCCCCTTTCTGGAGAAATGAAGGGACAAATAAAAGCGAGAAAATACGTTTGCATACATGTGCACATCCGAACATCCGTTTTGCGAGAGAACGTCATGCCCGAACACAAGCCCGATACGACATGCACACAACTCCGAATAGCCATCCGTTTCGAGGGGGATGTGGCGGAGAGGAGGCGGATGAAGGGAGGAGAAGAGAAGGAGCGGGAGAAGAGAGAAAAGTGAAGCTGGGAACACAACATGCATTATGCATTTTCTATACACATGGATTGTCCCTGTCTTTTCCCGTTCTTCACACACTGTCACACTCCTTCCTGTTTCGTTCAACAGCCCGAAAGCATCATATCGCTTCCTCCTTCCCTTCCTATCACCCACCTACCCTGCCGCCAGAATGGGCCCCCAAAAAAAGGGCCATGCTTCGTGTGTTGGTTGGCTTCCCGTGCGAAACACAGCCAGCCAGCTGCACCCTTAGGTATTGCTTCGGCTGCTGCTGCAAAATGGTGTTGCTGGCTGCCTGTCAGCAAGAATGACATCGTGTTGTCTACCTTACGGGCGCACACAGAGCGTGCGTTTTCCACCGACGCCGCCCATCACTGCACACGGGATGGTGATGACGTCTGGCCAAGAATGTGTAGCAACACCGCTACAGAGAAGGAAAGAGGCTTGGCATCTCGGGTGCGGGGCTTAATTTTTTGTTTTTCTTCAACAAAGCAACACTCTCTCTCTCTCTCTCTCTCTCTCTCTCTCTCTCTCTCTCTCTTCCTCTCGTTCCGGTAAGAGTGTTGCAAACCGTACAAAACGAATATGCTCGATGACACGGAACAATGGTGGAATGGTAAAGCAAAAATCGCTTTCGCTACTGTAGAAAAGAACACACATATGCACGGGAAAAACAACATGCAAACAAATAAAACCATAGAACAAGCGTCAAGCATCGTACGGGAGGACCGCCCGGCTCTCATCGTTTACGCTCAGATCCCGGCCCGGCCGACGTTCGCTCTAAAACTCGTATGATTATGATGATGAAGCAATGAAAATTCAACAACCTCCCAAAACAGTGGACCCCCCCCCCCCCTCAGTGGCCACCCTCGGTACGCTCGATGGGCGAGACGACGTTTAACTCGCCTCACTTTATCGTCTAACGCCCGCAGCTGAACTCACACACACACACACACAGAAAGAGCCAGCCAGAGACTAAAAAAGAAAACCGGCCTGTAGGTGTCTCTGAAGAACTGGCCCACACTTAATGGGGGCGCGTGGGAGGGGTGGTGGGCACACGCCAAGCTGAAGCAAAAGTCATTATGCATAACGGCCGTCTAGTGGTGGCGCACAACGAACCAAGAAACATCCTTCGGCCTCGCTAGTCGGCAGTGTGTGAGTTGTCTTTGGATGAAAGGCATCGGTGCGAACATGTGTGCATAAATTTAGAAAACCTCCCGGCCGGACGTCCACCACCGTGCGCGCTTCAAACGATGCCCTAGCAGCTCTTAGCTGCACATGTAAACTTGTCAATTGTCTGCAGAAGTGCTTTTAAATGATATGCCAGAAAACGGTGCATGGCACCATGACCGTGCCGGAAGGTTACAAAAAAAACCAACCCCCCCCCCCCCCCCCCCCCCCCACACACACACACTCACGGGTCCCATTGGAAAATCGGAAACAAACAAATTGAAATCGCTCGTACAACTTCCCTCTGCTGTCAGCCAGAGCTGTATGTTGCGCCGATTGCATACCATTCAGGCGCAACGCAAACCTCGACGTCACAATGTGCGTACCGGGTTCCGGGTTGCGGGCATTCGGAAATCGCGGAGGTTTGTTTTACCACTTCCGTTTTCCCTCCTCCATCTCCTCCCCACGCACCCCCTTTCGTCTCTCCCTTCCACGTTTTCATGGGGACTATTTGAAAGCCACGTGGTTTTTTTTTGTTTGTAGCAGCTGTTTTTGCACGATTATGGCATCTTAGGGTGTGCTACATGCCACAACAAGCACAACAAAACCACCCAAAACAAAAACAAAACTCACCGAATAGATTGTTTTCTGCTCGTTTGGGTTTGGGTTGCTCGCGTGGAATCCCACTCTCTCTCTCTGTCTCCTTCTCTAGCAACTCTCACAGACGGCTACGTAAGATTGGTTTTGCATGCGTACGCGTATGCTTTGTAAAAATGGGAAAACATTTCTGGAATCGTAGAACATCAGCTATCAGCGACCAAGAACCGAGTTGGTAGTAATTGCAATTGGTGAGGAAAGTCGAGAAAAAATAACACATCCTCCCGGTGCCATTTTTTTTTTTTGAACCAATTGCAGATTGTCATATGCGAAAGGCAAAAGCTGATCCCGGAATAAGACGAGGAAGCCAAAAAAAAACACAAAAACACAGCTTTTCTTCTCTTCTTGTTTTGTGCTGCCACTGCGTAATGTTCTCCTTCGCTTTTCTCATAGCTTTAGATGAATCTGGTTCTTGTTTTTCTTTCCTTTGTTTTTTTTTTGTCATCATTTTTTGTTTCTGCTTCTACTCGGTCGCTAGCGTTTCCATGAACTGGCTGCTAGCTGATGCTTGCTGCTTGGTAGGAAAATAGATTTTTGCCGTTTCGCCTAACGAGGCGGAAAATTAAATTTTTCGGTTTTACCCAACAACAAAAGCAAAAACCGGAGAAGAAACAACACAACAGCGAGCGAATGAGAAGATGAACGAAGTAGAACGCACACGACCGGCGCGCCCGTTTTTAGTGTGCCCGAGCACCCGATAGCCCACGATTCTGCCGGCTGTGTTTCCGGGTGTGTGTGTGTGTGTGTGTTCGTTTTTTTTTGTTGTTGTACTCCTACCATCATATAACTTTACCTCTCCAACCCCCCCCCCTCCCCCTTCCCACCCCTTTGGGCACCTCCTGGATTGGCCAGATTTGCATGTGTGCAATTTTTCGCCGTACTTTCGCAAACAACGACACGACACGAGCCGCAGGCAGCTTAAACGAGGCAGCAAGTGGCCGGGTTTAATTTATATTCCAATTTCTGCTGCTTAGCCACTTTTGCTTCCCGGGGTTTTGCTGCTGCCTGCAGCCTGATTTTGCGCTAACGAGAGCCAAACTTCCCACATCTGCCTTACTCTTCGC